>JAEAOA010001841.1:410000-430000 GCA_016746295.1 Potamilus streckersoni
ATTATGATCTATGTTTATACTACTGATATAGCCCCTAGCACACTAAAGAAATGTGTATGTCCATAGCTCCTAGCACACTAAAGAAATGTGTATGTCCATAGCTCCTAGCACACTAAAGAAATGTGTATGTCCATAGCCCCTAGCACACTAAAGAAATGTGTATCTCCATAGCCCCTAGCACACTAAAGAAATGTGTATGTCCATAGCTCCTAGCACACTAAAGAAATGTGTATGTCCATAGCCCCTAGCACACTAAAGAAATGTGTATGTCCATAGCCCCTAGCACACTAAAGAAATGTGTATGTCCATAGCTCCTAGCACACTAAAGAAATGTGTATCTCCATAACCACTACACCCTAAAGAAATGTGTATCTCCATAACCACTAGCACACTAAAGAAATGTGTATCTCCATAACCCCTAGCAGTGTCACTAAAGAAATGTGTATCTCCATAACCACTAGCACCCCAAAGAAATGTGTATCTCCAAAGACCCTAGCACCCAAAAGAAATGTGTATGTCCATAACCCCTAGCACACTAAAGAAATGTGTACCTCCATAGCCCCTAGCAGTGTCACTAAAGAAATGTGTATCTCCATAACCCCTAGCACCCCAAAGAAATGTGTATCTCCATAGACCCTAGCACCCTAAAGAAATGTGTATGTCCATAGCACCTAGCACCCTAAAGAAATGTGTATCTCCATAGCCCCTAGCACCCTAAAGGAATGTGTATGTCCATAGCACCTAGCACCCTAAAGAAATGTGTATCTCCATAGCCCCTAGCACACTAAAGAAATGTCACACCATAGCCCCTAGCACCCTAAAGAAATGTGTATCTCCATAGCCCCTAGCTCACTAAAGAAATGTGTATGTCCATAACCCCTAGCACCCTAGAGAAATGTGTATCTCCATAGCCCCTAGCACCCTTAAGGAATGTGTAACTCCATAGCTCCTAGCACACTAAAGAAATATGTATCTCTATAGCCCCTAGCACACTAAAGAAATGTGTATGTCCAAGGTGTCTAGCACACTAAAGAAATGTGTATATCCATGGTGTCTAGCACACTAAGGAAATGTGTATGTCCAAAGCCTCTAACACACTAAAGAAATGTGTATGTCTAAAGCCTCTAGCACACTGAAGAAATGTGTATGTCCAAGGCCTCTAGCACACTAAAGTAATGTGTATGTTCAAGGCCTCTAGCACACTAAAGAAATGTGTATGTCCAAAGCCTCTAACACACTAAAGAAATGTGTATGTCTAAAGCCTCTAGCACACTGAAGAAATGTGTATGTCCAAGGCCTCTAGCACACTAAAGTAATGTGTATGTTCAAGGCCTCTAGCACACTAAAGAAATGTGTATGTCCAAGGCCTCTAGCACACTAAAGTAATGTGTATGTTCAAGGCCTCTAGCACACTAAAGAAATGTGTATGTCCAAAGCCTCTAACACACTAAAGAAATGTGTATGTCGAAAGCCTCTAGCACACTGAAGAAATGTGTATGTCCAAGGCCTCTAGCACACTAAAGAAATGTGTATGTCCAAGGCCTCTAGCACACTAAAGAAATGTGTATGTCCAAGGCCTCTAACACACTAAAGAAATGTGTATGTCCAAGGCCTCTAGCACACTAAAAAAAATATGTATGTCCAAGGCCTCTATCACACTAAAGAAATGTGTATATCCAAGGCCTCTAGCACACTAAAGAAATGTGTATGTCCAAGGCCTCTAGCACACTGAATGAAGAAATGTGTATGGCCAAGACTTCTAGCATGCTAAAAAAATGTGTATGGCCAAGGCCTAAGTTAAAGTTCATGGAAGATTCCAGTGTTTTTTTGTTTCCACTGAACATTGCCAATAGATTGTTGATATTTATTTGTCACATAAATGGAAATTTTGACTAATAAGGAGGACTTGGCTGATTATGGCAAACATGATACTATTTTTTTAGATGCTCTGTACTGGAGTGAACTGGACATGGGTTTATGGGGGGTAAGGGGAGGGCAAATCTATATTATATTGCTGATCTTTAGTTCTTGCTATATTATTATTATTATTATTATTATTATTATTATTATTATTATTATTATTATTATTATTATTATTATTATTATTAGCAGAGATGGTAGAAGATACATAACATTGTCAAGAATGATTATTTAATTACGTAAATTTACAAAGCACAGAATATACAAGCATTCCTTATTTATTTGATAAAAATAGAGCTTCCAGGGGTGGGAATTTTAAAAATTTATGGGATCTCACAGTGGTCACTTTCAATAAATTAAAATCTCTGAATGCCAAAAACAAATAATTTATAACAATTAACTATAACATAGAACAAAAAACTATGAACTGTGCTTTTTGGAACACACTGCTGTTTTCAAGGCATCTCATTGCTTCATTTCTGGAAGATTTACAAAATCTGTACAATAAATTAAAAAAAATATCTCCATTCTGTTCTCATTTCATTTTCTTGGCAAAGAATGTGAACCATGGATTCACTGACAATTAGAGTGGTATGAAAATTGTAATGTGTGTTCAATGTTGCATATTATCCTAAGAAATAAAATCTCCGAAGTTTTAAACTAATGAACAGTCTCTACATGCATGCAACATGAATGATAATCACATGGCCATGCTTAGTTAATTTATCATTTATGGCACAATAGGTAAGTGGAGGACATGTTATTAACCTACTGTAGAGACATAAACAACCCACTATACATCCAAAAACAAAAGCATCTCAAGGCCATATATGGTGTATATGTCTCATATATATGAATAGGAAGTATGAATTTATGACATAAAATAACATAGGTAAACAAAATTTCAAAAACACTGTTTTATAATGAGACTAAAAAATTTAGTTGCACAGCAAATCCATCTGGCTCCCAGACAACTTAGCTTAAAAAAAATTCCATATAAAATCATTAAATTATATGTGTGCAAAATATTGGAATTGGAGTACTTGCAAATTATATGAAATTATCACACTTCTTCATGTCAGTTCATGAGATAAACATTGATTTTAACTATGAGTCATTTAACAGACCAGTTTTAAGTTACCATGGGCTTCTGGAAAATAGATTTCTTTCCTATTATAAGTAGCATTAGTAGTTCTTTACCCACTGTGCTGTACAATAGGCAGAACAGGCACATGCCTTTATGGGGACCACTGCAACAATGAATCAAAATTATATTGAATTGATTTGATATTGATGTATTTGACAATAATTGGGGGGGGGCTGAGATTTTGACTGCTTTGGGGCCTCCACCTGGTTTAATATGGCACTGTTTAACCAAGAATTCTTTTAGATTTAAAGCTTTAATAATATGGTACATAAGGTAATGCCTAATTTTTACATCAAGGCTAGGATTTCAGCAGCTATATCATGTTTCACAGGCCTCTAAAAGCTGTGCTTGAATTTTGTGTTAGTGGAATATGTGTTAAGATAGCTGATGAATAAAACATTAGAAAAAGTGTACATTTGAAAATATAGAGCCTTTCTACTTATGGCAATGACAAATAGTACATCAGATAAGGTGTAAAATTTAAACAAAAGCGATTCACATTACAGTATTGCACATGTAAAACAAACATACAACTGCAAACATGGACCAAAAACTGCCAGTACATTACAGTGAATGGCAATTTAATGCAAACATTGAAGTCTAAAATCTGCCTGAACATTTTAAAAGTTACCAGAACATTAAAACAAATGGAAATTTACTGCAAACAACTAATGTATTATGCAATAAAAGTAATGAGATGTTAGTTGATGAATAACTCATTGCTGGCATTATAAAAGCCTGTTTAAGACAAGAACTACTAATGATGGCAATATTGCAGTCAAAGTAACCAAGATGACACAGTTGGTAGTACATCAGACTTTTAATCCTAGCATCACATGTTCAATACCTACTTTAGCTAGTCTGAGTATGTTTGAAATTATAGATGAACCAACAGATTGGATTTGACTGATTTGAATGGTTGGTTGGTTGATTGGCTGGTTTAACCAGGGACTTGTATATGTAATGTGTCTGGTTCAAAGGTGCTTTTAAACATTATGGGCTACCATGATGAGGAAACATAGAATACACAAATAGGCATCCAAGTCAGGTTGACCTGGATGGGTATCAAATGTCTGCCACTTGTTTAAAAACTCATGCCAACTAGAATGGCAGTGTCTGAGTCACACTACTAGCAGCTGCACAAAACTGACAATAATAAGATAAGAATTCTTTATTTCAAACTTCATAGTCCATACATCTCAATTAAAATACTGATATAGAGTAAAACATTGTAATCATAAAAGAACATACATACATATATACACACATACATACATACATATATATGCACATACATACATATATATACATATACATACATATACACATATATATCTATATATATACATACACATATATATATACATACATATATATATACATATACACATATATATCTATATATATACATACACATATATATATACATACATATATATACATATACACATATATATCTATATATATACATACATACATATATATATATATATATATATATATATATATATATATATATATATATATATATATATATATATATATATATACATATACACATATATATATATATATATATATACATACATATATATATATATACACATACACATACACATACACATACACATACACATACACATACACATACATACACATACACACATATACACACATATATATCATATGTACAAGTATTCAGATACATTTACAACAATTTTTTTATAGGATTTATATAATAGGGTTTCAGGCAATTTTTTAGCATATGACAGGCTTTGTAGAAGATGAACCCAAATGAACCACCAACCCATGGGAAGCTACTGGAAACCTTTCTCATATACCCACATTAGCCAAACCCGAGACTCATGCCTATGCAGACTTAGAACTAGGAATGTGACAGTGTATATGTCACACATGTCACCAGTGGTATAACTAGCCACTTGAGTAATATAGAAAAATTGAATTATTATACCATATATAATAATCACCTCAGATCAAGCTGCACACAAGGCAGACCCTGATCTGCTTTGTGCAAAAGCACTGATAGATGTGGGTCTTTGCTGTTTGTTCTACTGATTACTCCTAACAAACATGAAACACCCTGATCAGCCAGCATACTGTGTGATGGCAGGATGGGTCTATATGCATATGGATCCAACTTTTATACCAGTATATATGGTACTTTAAAACATCTTGTAAACCAGTCTCAACCACCATTTCTGGGCCCAGCCCCATGACTGTGCATGCATCAGAAAGCTTTCCAGGTATGCCCTGATGATCATATTTCTGAAGTAACCTACAGTTCATCATTTTAAATAGATTTTATTTTTCAAATATAAACAAAATATAGTCATCTTTGATTATCTTCAGGGATATTTCCATTTATTTCACCATTCTGACCAATTTTTTGGTCTGATGGTTGGTTAGTAAATTTGTCTTAATGTCATTTTCAGTACATTATATCATACTGAGTTATTTTAAGTGGAGAGCCTCTTCCTAGGACACAACAGGGGCAGACAACCTTGGCTGGCCCTGGAAGGTATAACCCCTTGGATTAGAAATCTGATTGCCAAATGAGTTATTGTGGCTCCATTCTGGGTCTGAATCAGGAATTTGGACATTCTCTGTGATGACCAGAAATATCACATTTTTAAAAATCCTCTTTTAACACTTTTGACACTGTGTGGTGCTGTGAGTAAAAGTCTTTTATGTGCTAAACTTCATCTCTGTTTTAAAAATATGACTCATAATCAGGCTTATCATCAAAGTAAACATTATAAATAAAACCCTTTTGCAGTCAATGTCATATTAAATTTTGTCTAAATTAAATTCTAAATTAAAATTAATATGATTTAAATTAATATTGGTACAATTTAAAATTCAAAAGCAAAAATCTGATATAAATCAATTTAAAGAAGTGAATATAAAAAGACAATAGTTGTCTCTGTGATACATAAAAACCTATGAACTTTCATTGAAGAATTATTTACAAATTGTTTTTTTAAATTTGAATTAAAATTGTGGTAAGATCTTTGTATTAGACTATTTTTTTCTTGTGAAAAACTTAAATTCTTGAAAAGGAAAGAATAAATAATAGACCACTGTTACAGTCTACTACCTAACAAAACGTTCTTTTGTAACTGTAGTGCACACCTTGCAATGTTTAACATCAAATTTTCATGTTCATGATATAGTCAGAAACTGTGATGATACTGTGATGACACCCTGTGATATGGTGTCACAAATAACTACACTTTCAGCTAATATTTCACATAATTTTCCAAACTCTCTTAGAATATGCATACCTGTACAATGTTGTCATATCTGCTGACCAATATGATTGGTTAAAGGGTCAGAAATATTATGTCAGATGGATTTCACTAATGTATTACCATCAGCCCAACATCAGTAAATCTTAAAGCAATGCAGTTATCCATAATTGCCTCTTTACAAGAATAATTTACCTTCAGTTCTTCCAATAATCAATGTCAAATGAACCTAACATTCCAGAACTATTCCATTTGCCCCTAGCTATAATCAACACCTGCTTGGACAATCAGATATGTGATGTTTCAAATGATAACTTAAAACTACCATAAATTCCAATATATTTGTCAACAAAGTCATTACAAAAATGTGAACTAGTAACATGTATTAATACTTGTTTTCTGACACTATCAAGTCCTTCAGTATACCACCACCTAATATTTTGAGTCATCAATCAGATCATTTTAAGTGAATGCTACATTTTTTTGTGTTTTAATGCATTTATCTGTGGGTAGTTTTTTGATACATCCCTCCATTTTGGGTTCACTTTCTTATAATGATGGTCACATGAATGGTATTATAAAGACGGAAGTCTGTCAGAGGCGTAGCTATGATATTTTGCGCCCGGGGATAAACTATAAAATTGGCGCCCCAACCCCCTCCCCGTTTAATCACATTTTTCTATTTTACTTATTATAATGTAACGTTGTAAGCCTCATTTTGGCGCCCTGTACCTTGGCACCCGGGGACATATGTACCCCCCCTGCCCCACCCTAGCTACGCCTCTGAAGTCTGTGCTGGGAATCCAGTCCTAGCCTAGGAATTTCTCATGTTTTGTGAAAGAGCATTCAATTATTTAGCTCATTCTTTTCTTTATGGTGGTATATGTACAGTATATGGCAATATTATCTAGGATAGTGCAGACCCTATTCCCATCTCACCTCTGTCTGCGTGTGTTCGAGTAAGCTTGCCAGTAGCTTCTCGTGGGTCGGTGGTTCTTTCCGGTGATTTCCCGGTTTCTTCCTCCACCATTAATACTGGCCGCCATGAATAGCCTATCGTGTGCTGAAAAATGGCGTTAAGCCCAACAACAAACAAACAAGCAGACCCTATTCCACACTGATCACAGATGCTCAATTTACCATTTTCATGGTATGATACAGATAATCAGCCTATGATGGCATATGGTGATATATGGCATATGGTGATATTATATAAGTAGGATAAGGCTATACCTGATAACCAGTTGCTAGCATTATACAGAGAACCAGCAATGACAGTTTTCTTATACCTGATCAGATAATTAAACCATCTGACAATATATTCTTCCAGACAGTTGAGCATTATCCAATAATAAAATACTGCAACAAACTGTACTGCCTGTAACAGAATACTTAAACAGGATTGTTTACTCCTGTAGGGAGAGGATGAGTTTGTCCAGAAAATTAGGCAATCCAAAAAATGCATTTTTACAAAATGATGATCTTGGATTTTAGGTAGAGAATTGGTCAGTTTAAGTACAATAAACAATGTTAAAAATTTGTTTGGTTTTTGTTGTTTTGTTGCACATAAATATTTGGAAGGTTATATCATGTAATGTCAAACAAAGTTAAGTCTGCCCACTCCACAACAACAACTAAATATGGTTGTTCCTATCCTTACACTAAGGAGTCAAATGCCCTGAGTAATGTCTTGTTCCTATCCTTACACTGAGGAGTCAAATGCTCTGAGTAATGTCTTGTTCCTATCCTTACACTAAGGAGTTAAATGCCTTGAGTAATGTCTTGTTCCTATCCTTACACTAAGGAGTCAAATACCCTGAGTAATGTCTTGTTCCTATCCTTACACTCAGGAGTCAAATGCCCTGAGTAATGTCTTGTTCCTATCCTTACACTGAGGAGTCAAATGCCCTGAGTAATGTTTTGTTCCTATCCTTACACTAAGGAGTCAATGCCCTGAGTAATGTCTTGTTCCTATCCTTACACTAAGGAGTCAAATGCCCTGAGTAATGTCTTGTACATCTAAAAAACTCTTTGCTGCATGAAGAGATATTTTTACTATCAACTAGTTTCAGATCTTACATCTAGGTTTGATATAGACAGAAATAGTTCTAAAATGAATCCTACATACATGTTCTTTTGTGGCTGTTTTACATTGCAGCAATGCTTTAAAGGTTATATACTGAAAAAAGGTGCACTGTTCAAGGACACTATCATAGCTAACATGTGCTAATCCTGAACCATTTCTGATTATGAGCCCAATACCATAACCACTGAGCAACAGTGGCACTCAAATGTTACATTTTTTCATCCTTTAAATTGTATTTCATTCATAAAAGAGCCCTTCCTTGGCGACTGAACTGTTCTTAGTTTTTCATCAAGACATCTTTATTTCAATCTAGAGTAAACTGAAGCTTGTACAATTAACCTTAGGCAACGCTTTAAACTTGTACAGTTACCCCTTGGCAATAATCTTAAATTGTAAAATTAACCTTAGGCAATAATATTTACTTGTAAAATGAACTCCAGGCAATGGTCTTAACTGCATGCTATTACCCACAAATAGAGATTAGAAGGGACCTGTCTGAGTGACAGGCTGTCAAATGATCTACAACATATAATAACTCAAGAATCTACTGGAATATCTGTTCAAACATGAAGAACTATTATAAAATAATATTATCTTCAAAATCAAAACTAAATTTTGCAAAATCAAAATATTGATTTACAATTATAAACTCTGCAGTTATTATTAAGCTTCTCCAATATTACTGTTAAATTAAATGCCGCTTGAGTAAAAAAAAAATATTTTTGATTTTACTGCTTTTTAGCATATTTAAGATCACTGATAAAAATGGTTACTAATTACCTCTTCTAAGTACACATCAAAACAATCAAATAAAATGGGTCACCTTTCAGACCAAAATTTGGTAGAAAATTTTTACTAAAAAAACTAAGTCTATTAAAATTGCTCCAGATATAATCATTTTTTCACAGATAGACCTGAAAGATAATATAAACCCAAGGAATGGTCAATTTAAACATCAGCATTGTATAAAGCTTCATTCAATATTCCAGGGTTTTTTCATTGGAAAGTACATGGTTTGCATATTGGCCAGAAAAAAAATGATACAAGTAATACACAAAATGATAACAAAAACAGTAAGAAAAAATCTGACTTCTGACACCAAAATTTGAAAATATTCTTTTCCGCATACATCCACCAGTACTAATGTTAAAAAACTCCAATTTCTGACTCTAAATTTGCATAAAACAATCCAATGTTGTTGGCATCAACAGTATGTAGAAAGTTTAATCTTTAACATACAGGTCGAAGTAAAGTGAGCTGTGTCAACGTTTTCACTACAAAAACTGTTATCAAATGATGTCAAGTTACAAAATGTGAAGCAGTTGAAATAGAAATTTGCATTGTATTTGAATAGTTGCATGGAAAATCTCAACTACCATGCCAGTCTATAGAATCCCAAATTTATAGTATATTCAAGAAAGATTAGTCAATATACCTTACTCCAACTTACCTTGGATATTTCAAATTACTTCCAACTAAACATTGGTATATCCTTCACAGCTTAATACACTACTTCTCACATGCAAACAATAAATAGCAAATCCCACTTTGAGAACACAGTATTCTTTCTACTCACAATAATGAAACAGAAGTGGCTGAAGATCAACACTTTTTGACATGCTACCATAGAAGTGGTGGGACCCACCAGCTCACCACTATACAAGTTTTACTCCAAGTAAGGTACACTGGTTTAGCTTGGTATATAATCTTATGCATCTAAACCTGACCTTGGTGTCATTGGGTCTGTGGCTATACTGGAACAAGTCAATTAGCAACTAGCTAGCAATAGTAATAGATCAATTCATAGGAAATCCTAAGCATGTGGACTCAAAAATGTATAGGTCATGATGAAATTGTAGAGCCCATATACCTAAACTTATACTTTATACAAATACCAATCCTCTGCAACAAGCCTTACAGGTATGTTATGCACAGCTGATGAAATTTAACACATAGGTTTGTTGGAACATGTAACTACCTCTCACAGGTAGGTTTAGGTGAGGGTAAGTTCACTTTAATTTTGAGCTGAGAATGCAGGTTGGCTCAATATTTTTAGATAAATAAAATGTACATGAATCTGGATAGAATGTCTTGCTCTGACTTTTAAATAGCTTATCAAATGCATGTTCCTTTCAAAATCTTTACATGATGCCACTTATGTTTCAGCAGCATGTCTTAACACACACACACACACACACACACACACACACACACACACACACACACACACAGAGTTTATGAGCACGCATTTATTTAGTTTAGGGTAAATATTTAGTAATTTTTATTTACAATAACTTAATTATATCTAATCCTGACAAATGCTGATGTTATTGTTTGCAAGATTATATTAAATTTCTAATATATTTGTGTCAGATATCCAGATACATGAAATTAAATACTGGAATTTTGAAAATGAGTTTAATTTGGGTAAAAGACAATTTATGATTATATGGCAACATGGGATGTAGGCCACATTATATGTAATCTAGTGGGCTAAGTCCACCACAGTGTAGCTGCTGCTTGATTACATAGTCCTAGGAAGGCTTTGCTTGTATATATTTTGAATATAAAAAAAATTAGGGACATTGCCTTTGTTTACAATTGCTTAACAATATATCAAATCCATAATTTGTTACCCTTATCAGAGATCTGCATCATCTTTGTCTTCAAAGTATCCCTTGGCAATCCTAAGAATGATCAAGATCAAGCTGTATAGCTACTGCTTTGCAATGGTCTGGACATATAATAGGTTTTACTGAATATATTTAACTTGAGATGTTTATCCATTTAGTTCATTATTCAATTTTTCATCATTCAACTTTATTTGATTCAATGAATGGTCTTTTTCAAAAAACTTGTTCAAGATAATAAAATGCACTTATCTTTCTTCAGCACTATTCACTCAGCTTTTCTTCGCATGATCTAATTTTGAATGCTTTGCTGTGCCAAAAAACACCAAACCAAAAAGTAAATTAAATCAACCAGTTCCTTTTAATGTTTGCATCAAATGATACTTTTCTTTTTAAAATATCTCTTGTAATGTATTCACACTGTACAAGTAAGGACTACTACGGTAGCCTAAGTGATTAGAGCATTCACCTTGCATGTGGGAGATCACAGGTTTGAACCTCAGCTAAGTCATACCAAAGACTTTTAAAAATGGTACTAAAAGTTGCCTTGCTTGTTGCTCAGCATTAAGTGGTTTAGTGTTAGGACTTAGGTTGGCCTGGTGTCATGATAATGTGACTGGGTGGGGCATGATTTTACTTATCTATGGCATGATTCCCCAATTCTAGACATTATTGTAAACTACCACATTGCAGACTGCATAGCAATATAACTGAAACTTTTTACAGCTACAAATCAAATGCTCACTGTACAAGTCAGATCTGATTGCACCAAGCATAGACCCAGATATTCATTGCATATTGTATTAGATTTTATCTATGTAGTTTGTTAGAATTAATCAACAGACACTGATCTGTCTGTCCATTATGTGATAGATGATCACGGTCTATGCCATTTGAAGTTGGACCAGACTTATAAGCAAGTACATATGGCATTTGAAAATAAAGTAAGCTACGGGACATGTTATTGTCAGAATAATTCATACCTCAGTGTTGTTGCTATAGACTTCCTTATTATGAAGCATGTTCTTTAAGTGCATATAAGTGCTGAGGGGTGGGTTTATGAGCAATTCAATTTGACTACCCTACTATATTTTCTAAATTATGTATTCATCCTTTTAAACAAATGATACAATCTCAATTTCTCACAGCAAACAACATTGATTTTTCATTACTCATAGTATTAGTCCTCAACTAAATATCAAAAAGATGGTGAATGATTACATTAAGAAAATGTCTGGCATTGATGACCTAATTAAAGACATTTTCAATCAGTTAAATTAAGGTCACTGTAGTACTATACAGTGGGTAATTGTTTTATAAACATCCATGTAGTTTTTTAATGGTATTCATCACAGAGATATTAACTGTAGCTGTAGTCCTCTAAGAATGGATCAAGATTACATATGGCTACTAGATTCCTAATATACAGCTTTTGGATACATTTTATTTATTTATTTATTTATTTATTTATTTATTTATTTATTTATTTATTTATTTATTTATTTATTTATTTATTATTTTTTTAAAATTTATTTATTTATTGTTTGTTTGTTTGTTTATGTTTGCTGTTTGAGCATGTAAGTTTTATTTTATAATAATTTATATACCATAACAAATCTAAATGGGCTATGCAGCACTGTTTTTAATACTCAGGGATGAGGTATATATCCCAGACAGCAATTTCAGTTAATCAGGTAATGCCATAACTAGAGTTAACCTGACTATCCATGATTGAAGACTTGACTACTGACTCATCTGCCATGGATGGCATTTTTCAATCAACTATTGCTTAACAGATTCCTATGGACCACCAATCAATTAAATGAATTGCTATGTGCCATTCAAAATGATATACCAAGGTCTAAAGGTGTCAGTCAAAATTATATACCAAGGTCTAAAGGTGTCAGTCAAAATGATATACCAATGCCTAAAGGTGTCAGGCATCACAAGAGTTACACCTGGCTACATTGGAAGCTAATATCAGACTTCCTGGTCAAATGTCTAAAATCTTAGCTAACTTAACACTGTATCATTTATATAAATTCAAATGGTTACAACTCCAGAATTTCTTACAGTTTGTTATGAAATTTTAAATACACAAACACACATAGAAGTTAACACTAATTTGGAGTTCATGGGTTTTAACCCTAATAAACTCATATCAAAGACATAAAAATAAACATAACAGTTGCTTTGCTTGGTGCTCAGTATTAAGTTCTACGTGTTCAAGTGAGTAGGTGTAATATTATTCATTTTTCCTTGGGATTAATTGCTAATTAGTATCCTACAAGCTTTTAATTGTTAGGTGTCAAATTATGACCTGTCAGTAATTGCACACTTCTTGACAATGACTAATTATCAGCAAGCATCCTGTGAGAAATGAAGTTGAATCCAGCCAGTAAAGAACTAACTATATAAAACCATTTGCTGCAGAAAGAAGCTAGAGCAAGAACTTACTTACAATGAGGTAACTGAGCACTAAATACTTCCATAATCAAAGACTGTAATCTTAGAAAGACTTTTTAGAAAAGAATTAAAAAAGCAATATGATATAATGCTACCCTTCATATTCTACAAAATACATACATTATGGTATATCAAATAACATATCAAATACAAAATACATACAGTATGGTATATCAAATAACATATCAAATACAAAATACATACAGTATGGTATATCAAATAACATATCAAATACAAAATACATACAGTATGGTATATCAAATAACATATCAAATACAAAATACATACAGTATGGTATATCAAATAACATATCAAATACAAAATGCATACAGTATGGTATATCAAATAACATATCAAATACAATAGAATAACCTGAATTACATTTAAACCTCTTGTGTAAGAAAACAAGTTATTGGAACACATAGTTTGTGTTAACTTGAACAATTAAATTCCATAACACAGTGGCTTAAATATACAATTTAATCAGATATTGGGATGTATAGGCAGGGCACAGACCATTCCCAGAAGGCCTCAAGCACAAATTATATATTAACCTCTCATAAATAATTCATATATGTCAGTTGCAAGTTTGTATTTAATATAAAGATACTCTGACTGTGTAAAAAGCACTGCATTCACTAACAGGGAAGTAAACTACCTGTATTAATCTTTAAGAGTTCATGGTTACAAAACAGCATGATCACTTTATAAGAAAACCAGCAAGGTATTGTTATTAATAAACATCACAAAACCTGTGTTCCACTGAGCACAGAATCTCACTGACATCCATTTGCTTTTCTGCATGACCTTTTTATCTGACTTCAAAGACTTTTTCACAAAATGTAAATGTTGTTGACAATTATGAGTAACAGGTGAGACAGGAGCATAATATCAGCATACCTACCTAAATTTGTTTTATCTGAAGGTTGTTGTTGTCTTGGTGTTAACAACATTTATCAGCACATGATAAGCTACACATGAGCCAGTATAACTCCTGAAGGAAGAACCCAGGAAAATCCCAGGAAGAACCAGTGACCCATAGGAACCTTTTAGCATATCAAAATGCAACCTCAAGACTTATAGAGACATAAGCATAGAGCTTCTCAGACATAAGCATAGAGCTTCTCTTAAATGCATCAAGTGATGCATGAAAAAGATATGCAAATGTTTTACTTCAATAATTTAAATAATGGTAACCATGTCTTGCAATGGATTGGCATTATTCTATAAGAAATCTGAAAGGTCTATCAACTAACATTATTTCTCTCACATTAGGTTTAATTCTGTTATGTTGGTTTTTGAGATGAAATATTTCAAGACTTTCTATCTTGAGTAACATTGGTTCTAGCTGATGTCAAATCTGTACCCTGTGAACAAATATGAAATGCCTTTGACGATTGAGATCATACATTTCATTCAGATTTGGTCAAATTATATATGGTTGCTTTTTTAGCAGAAGTTGTTAAAGATTTCATATTTGCATACTTTGTATACATTCTTAAATGTCAGGATACTTCATATCATTTGTTGTTAGATCATGTTTGACTGGTTTTTAACATGAAGTCTTTTAGGGTTTTGGGGTTCTTTTTTGTAATTGTGGGCATACCTGATGGCATTCATACAAAAACTGAAAGATCTTTAAAGATTTTTCTTAAATTTCTGTCAAATTCTGCTGAGCAGTTTAGGAAAAAGAAATAATTGTATACCTTTTTATTTTTAGTAACAATGGCAACATGGAACAGATTAAGTTTGAAAGCATTTGATCCAGAATAATTTCTCATAAATTTGGTCAAATTCTATTGAAGCATTTAAAGCTGTATTTTTTTTTATCTTTTACAATGGCAAACATACCCAATGGCTGATTAGTATGACCTATATAAAATATGAATGCATTTCTTCAAATTAGTATGATCTATATAAAATATGAATGCATTTCTTCAAATTAGTATGACCTATATAAAATATGAATGCATTTCTTCAAATTAGTATGACCTATATAAAATATGAATGAATTTCTTCAAATTAGTATGACCTATTTAAAATATGAATGAATTTCTTCAAATTAGTATGACCTATATAAAATATGGATGCATTTCTTCAAATTAGGTTCAGCTCATTTAACAGTTTTTGAGAATAAATACTCAATTTTTTTTCAGAAATACATGTAGTAGCCATATCTGGCATTGTTGTTTACAAATATGAAGGCCTTCTATGAGAATCCATGGTCAAATTTAGTTGAAATTAGTATATCATGATGTTTTTACAGAGGCAACTGAAAATAGCAACTATTGATGGACACAATCTACAACACACAAAGGAAGCAGGGACACACAATGTACAACACACAAAGGAAGCAGGGACACACTATGTACAACACACAAAGAATGCATGGCCATAACATAAACTCACTTGATCTTACCACCAGGTGTGGTAACAAAACCATATGTTTGAGTGTTCCTGGAAAGTTTTGTCAAAGTCTACTTTTGAAGGTAACCTGAGACAAAGAGCTGTGTTAGGCTGTCATTATTGAGGAGGAAACAAGCAAAACACTGAAACTGGAGACCCAAATCTTTCTGATGACAAAAAGTACATTTGACAGAGAATCCTTCATAGAAGAGAGGTCCTTATGTTATGAAATGCAGTGAAAAGGTATCATGCAAGCAGACAACAGTTTGTTTACCATATTTACCATGCTTAATATACAGATCCAGAATGACATCAGCAGCAGCCATATTGGTGGTATGCTGGCAGATTTACCATTGAGTTTATATGGTGTTTGGCAGTTGAAATAAATTCACTGAATCGTAAGATACTGTTACAAAACATACATACATTAACAGAATGCAAATCAGGCTTTCTGTACCTATCTATATTTGTATATTCAAAATAGCCAATTTTGGTGGTCACATAAAAGAAATTGCCACATTGTCCATTGTTCAGGTAAAATGGGCTGAATATCATCTCCTAGTGAACTTGCCAGGAAGCATCTATAATAAACCCACTACAAGCTTAAGAAAATTGTGGCAAATATTTACTTAGGACAGAATTGTCTGATAATATGCACAACTCCTCACCCACCCCATATTTTATATACTATTTGGCTGGCCCTTGGTCTTATCATAGGAGAAAAAAATATGCATCTTTTTGGGTGAATGCATGTATGGACTAAATGCCATATGCAATATTAGTTTCTTTAGTGTCTTTTTATAGCAGGTGGGAGAAGAGGTTGGCAAATCAACCAGTATTGAATTTAACACCAGAATGTGCAAAATAAACATTAAAAACAAGCAAAACCCAAAACATTTGTAATGTACATGTACTTATTACATTACTTTGCATTAGATTACATTACTTTGCATTAGGTTTGGTCCCTATTAAAAAACATTTCTGGCCAAAAATCGCAGGACCATCAAGAAAGGTTTAGGATTTACCTTTTCAAGACTGAATTCAAAAGCTGTGTGATTTAGATTTTTGTAGCTTTAACAATCTTTCAGTCATATGCTACAATGTCTGCAGCATGACAGTTTATAGTGATGTCTAGCAGTGGGGAATCATGCTGCAGACATGTGGCATGATGTCCAACCCAGTTACATTATCCTGACACCAGGCTGACCAGTCCTAACACTAACCTCTTAATGCTGAGTGCCAATCAAGGCAGCTGTTAGTACCATTTTTTAAAGTCTAAGAAGTTGGCATGACTCTGCCAGGTTTCGAACCCATGACCTCCTGCATTTGAGGCAGAAGATCAAACAGCTAGGCAACTTTAGTTTGGTATAACAAGCATTTTGAGACATTTTGAATGGAACATTTTATACTAAAGGAAACAATGGCAGGGCACCAGAATATGTAGAATACCAGCCTATAAGTAGACTGACCATATTCATAAACAGGCTAATGGAGCTAATCTCTACCTTCATGTAACACATTGACCAATTAGGCTTCAAACTACCATAAATTCAGAACATTCTTCTGTAATATACAAATTTCTAGACACACCCTGTTTCATGCCTGAGTGGATTATTGAAGCACTTTTACCTTATCATTATTTACCTCTGGATTATAAGATATTTATTTATATCAGTTTTTGAGGAAAGATAATTTCATGCTCTTTGTGTGTCTTGTACATCAATAGATTTATGTTGCATTCATTTCAGTTGTACAGTAATCTGGTACAATTATAAAATTTATAGTTGTTTGCAATGGAAATCAGCAAGAAACTGCAGAAAAATTCAAAAAATATTTTGTAAGTTTTGAATAAATTAGTCTTAACAGATTTTAACTGCATAACTAAATATCCTCAAGTACAAAACAAAGGATTTTTCCAGTGCACTGATATGGCCTTATAATAAAATTGCCTTCTGAAGACTGGCTAACAAATGTGCATAGCTATTACAAATATGCAAACTGTCAATAATTTTGTAATTTTATGTCCAGTGACACTGACTTTTGACCTGCAACACAGCTATGAAGTTGACAAACAATCAAGGGTAATAATTTTTGTAAACAAAATTTTTGAACTCAGCATCTCATCTGTATAAAGCTGCAAGCCATATCTGGTTAAAATCCATCAAACATTTTTAATAAAATGCTGCAGAAACCAAAAGCTACGGAAGGCAGACACTCAGGGGATGTAACTCCTGCAAAATGATATCTAAAATAAACTCTTCCAGGTTTTGTCAGTATTAATCTGTGTGCTAAATTTGATTGAAAACCAACAAACATCTATAAAGCTATGTTACATAAGCCAAAAGCAGGATGATGGGTAATTATGGAGCATAAACAACCTTGTGGAATGCTGGAAATTCAACCTAGGCAAGGTTGTCTTAATATAAAAGTGAATGTCAAATTTGTTACAAGTCCAAAACCGTTGGAAAATTAAGCTTCAGAAATTAAATTTCAGGTGATTAAATTGATGGGCAGTCAGGATCCATAACTCATGTAAATGATGACAGAAAACTAAAAATGAAACTCTTTCATGGTCTCTTGAATATAAAGCTGAAAAGCACACTTAGTTAAAGCAATTGATGTTATGTTATGAAAACCAAATCATTGATGGACAGATAGATGGAATTCAAAGCAGACATGTTGATGGATGTAGCTACTACAGGGGTTTTACTGACATAGATCAGGGCTCTAATTACAATGTTAGCTCCAATAAACTTTCACCTTGTGACACTAAAATCAATACATGTATTAAAGTACCTCCACCTACAGTGTATTAAATCAAACAAAAATTGGGTCAATGAAACTGTACTGAGAATCATGCAGAAAGGAAAAATCACATTAAATCAAACAAAAATTGGGTCAATGAAACTGTACTGAGAATCATGCAGAAAGGAAAAATCACATTAAATCAAACAAAAATTGGGTCCATGAAACTGTACTGATAATCATGCAGAAATGAAAAATCACATTAAATCAAACAAAAATTGGGTCAATGAAACTGTACTAATAATCATGCAGAAAGGAAAAATCCCATTTCATCTTCAGACACCCCAGCAAGCTTCTGCCACTACTCATAGGCTGAAGGGCTGATTTGGTACATCTGAAGTTTCAGTACAAAGACTGCACAAACTTTAGTTGTAGAAACCACCTTGTCTGTGGAAAGACAGACAGATGGATGGATGGATGGATTAGAAAGGCATGCATCACTATTGCAAACCCCAGCACACCCCCACTCACATTCTGGCAGGAAAATAATAGAGAACATTAATATACAATCAAAATGCACTTTTTTATCAAATATAAAGAGGAACTGTGATGATAATGTTCATTTATTATTAAATCTGCCCATACCTATCTTGCAGCTCACCCACATAATGATGATCAAAATAAGTTTATGTGTATAATATAGTCTTCATTTGAAAATAACTGTTAGCCTACTTACCTCAAGCTGCTGGTCAAAAGGACAAAATCATAAAAACAAACTGATCAGTCATTATGCACATATTTATATGATGACCATAAAGTTAACCAAATATTTAAAAAATCATCAATAAAGATGAAGACTAGTTGCATTAAAAAAACAGCAGCACTGATCGATGCATTCAGCCAATTATCAAAAAGGCAAAACCCATGAAACAAAGTCATATAATAGTACAGTGACTAACCAATATTATTGGCATCTTCTAATGATATTACATAGTGTGCACAAAGTTTAATAATAATAATAATAATAATAATAATAATAATAATAATAATAATAATAATAATAATAATAATAATAATAATAATAATAATAATAATAATAATAATGTTTGTATTTCAAGAGATAACTCAATTATAAAATACACATATCATGGGAGGCAACAATTTTAATGGTGGCAGGAGCCACAGTGGCTTAATGGTTGGTGTATAGGACTGAAAGGGTTTAAATCCTAACAATGAATCATCCCCAGTCAGTTACCAAAATTGGTCTGTCACTGGTCAAGGCACTTTATGCCAATAGCCTCATCACTAAACAATCTGCTTATATTTTGTGC
>JAEAOA010001841.1:435000-534955 GCA_016746295.1 Potamilus streckersoni
AATGAATTGATGATTGAAGGAATCCATTATGAAAAATGGTAGCCTTGACTTATAGTGTGGAATTTCATTCATTTACCTGTAATGAGTGAAAAGGGCTAAGGTCACATGTGGCATAAATAGCATTCCCAGTAGATTAGTCTAGGAACTAGCCATGTAGACTAAAAGTTGATAGATTAATTTTTTACCTCAAGGATGTCAGTCTAATTATGTATTTCCATTAATGTGATGGAAGATTTAGGCTGTTTATTTATATTTTTATAAAGTGAGATAGACTGAAAAGAATTACAACCCAAACAGTGGGAGAAGGAAAAAAAGAACAGTTTGGAATAAAGGAAAAAGTATCTTGAATTGTTGGAATGAGAGAAAGTGGAACGGAAGACATACTGAAACAACATTCCTGAAGTACAGTCTGAGAGGACCTTTGGGACGGAGCAGTCAACAGATTATGCTTTGATGCAAGGCAGAGTTATTCGATTACTCTGAATCGAAATGATGATTGTGGATTCTATCTAAAACAGTATCGGCTAGTATATTAATGTCCTTGTATTTTTTAAATTCCTTCATTAGTAATATGTAAAGAAAGAAGTGTATCTTTCGAATGGTAATTTTTACATTAATTTCTCATGAAAATTTGTATTGTTTGAAATTTTATTAAAGTTTGTCTTTACTTGTAATGGGGACTCATCTTATTTGTTCTATATATTAGCTCAGATTACTACTTTATTCCATTCATAAATCCCTACTTGTAATAGCTTTTTCGATACAGGGCAAATTTCACCATTGGACAGGGTAAGGAATAGCATACAGAGTGAGTCAAATTTGTCTGCCTATATTATATATATATATAAATTATAAAACTTCAGTCTACCTTTCTCAATGAGAGTGAAATAGAAGTAGGATCTGAGGCTTCTTCAGCTTGACCCTTGACACACACACATATATATGCCATAGTCTTGGAATTCCTCTTGAGAAAGCGATTCAGTCCTACTTCCTTAGTAATAAATCAAGCCTTGTTGAGATTAAGGGGTTATGCTAATTTGGAGAAATCATTATAGTGGTGTACCACTGTTATTGTTTGGGTTATAAGGTTATCCCCAGGGTTAATTGGATAAAGCCATACTAACAGTGAAGTAAGGTCATATGTGTGTACTATCTCTAGTAGGGTAATGAAACTTTAGGGTAAGTAAGGGAACAAAATTCTTGTGTGGCAGTAGGTAGACAAATATGGTGACAGACAGACAACTAGTTAAGGAATAGCGCTCTTTGGGTCAGAAAGAGCTTGGATATGAGAGGGCCCAGATATCGAATACATTGAATGCAGTATTAGAGAGAATAAAGACAGACAGACAGATGAGTGTGAAAAAGATAGACAAGCACAAGCAGCTGAATGTGAAAGAGAGTTTGAATTAGACAGACTGAAGGCCAAAGAAAAGTTAGAGAATGTGAGCATATATTAGCCATGGAGAAGCTGAGACTAGAAGCCGAGTCCAGAAAGGAGGAAGCCTTGAACAAACACTCAGGGACTTCAAGTCGATGACCTGAGGACAGACGGCCTATACATTTCACCATACCCATGTTCAATGACCAAGTTGAGATTGTTGACAATTTCTTGTCTCAGTTTGATAAGTTGGCATTAGTTCACCAGCTACCCAAAGACCAGTGTGCTATCCACATTTCGGCATTCTTGCAGGAGGATGCAAAGGACGTTTACCATGCCACTGAACAAGGTAGAAGACTATGAAGTATTGAAGAAAGTGCTACAGTAACTATGGCACTATGAGCTGTCAGCAGAGACGTTCTGAAATTCTTCAGGGAATCAATGAAGAGAGCTACAGAAATGCACACACAATTTCATAACCACATGCATTTACTCTTTGATAAATGGATGAAGCTGGCTGGTACTGCATTAACATATGAAGGGATACACAAAGAGATATTGAAGGAGCACGTTTTAAGTACCTAGCAGAAAGACTTAATTGCGTTCTTGGCGGATTGTGTGCTCTCGACCTTGGATGAGGTAAGTGTGATGGCCAAACACTATGAGAGTGCACACTCGTGTCAGATCACCTGGGGTGGCAGGGACTGGATTAGCATTAGTGAACATACATAGGAAGACCACTGAAGTGGCACCCCAAAGACAGAATGTTGAGAATGGTGGAAGGCCAGGGGCTAGAAATCCCAGCTGAGAACATTTCCGAGGGTCGGGGAAGACTCGGGGTGGAGAAGAATACCACAGGGAGGATGAGTGAGCCGGTGTGGTACAGCTGCAACAAACCAGGCCATGTTGTTAGAGACTGTTGAAAGTATCATCCAATGATGGTTAATTCTGTAGATGCAATTGCTGTTAAGGAGAAGAGAACAGTGGAGTTGTCTAACACCATGGTAGCTATGGTAAATTGTGAGAGTGGTATGATACCGTCTTGGTAGATAGTAGGTATGTCAAGCCTGGGGAATATACAGACAGTCCAGGTCCAGTTTGCTAACCAGACAAAAGATTGCTACCCATGGTTAATATAGACCTTGATTCATCGTTATGTGAAGGGGTGAATTCAAGCAGCGTGTTTGACAGGACTGTCCCATAACATGATATTATTACTTGCTTTCCCCCAAAACATGGATCCATGTCCCATTCTCAGTCCTCCAAAAACCTCTAATATTTGTAGGTTACTTTGATGGAAAAATATGAACAAGTATGTTTCTGAATGCTGTAACAGTACAACAAGTTCTAAGTTGTACACAGTAATAGGTTGGCTCAAAATGCTACAGTACATTGAGTTCTAAGCCTGACACAGTAATGGCTCAAAATGCTACGGTACATCAAGTTCTAAGTCTGAAACAGTAATGGCTCAAAAAGCAACTGTACATCAAGTTCTAAGTCTGACACAGTAATAGGTTGGTTCAAAATGCTACAGTACATCAAGTTCTTAGTCTTACACAGTAATATGTTGGCTCAAAATCACACTTGACTAAGGTCTATTTCAATTATAGGCTAAAACTGAAATTTTTCCAATCCATGATGCATTTCAAAAGTTTCTGAATGAAAAAGAAAAACAGATAAACCCTGGGCATACAACATAATTGTTAATATGTAACATTAGGTCACACATTTGCTGAGAAGTAGAACTTAACCTGTATTTAATCAATATGGTGTCATACTAATGCTTTTAATGCCTACAAACAACTTAGTGATTCCATCTCTTCTATTCAATTTATCTCTGCAATAGCATAGCTCATCCATTTCAAATTCAGACTGAGTAAACTGCTAACAGGATGAACCATATATTCTGCCTCCATTGTACATTTGCAATGACAGATCATATGAACCATATATGCTGCCTTAGTTGTACATTTGCAATAGTACATTTAAAATAGTATACAATATAAAGGCTGTATCCAGATACAGTTTCAAGGCTGTAAAGAGATGCACAATTAAATACAGTATACATTTTCAGGGGCTGTACCAAGATTATGAATAAATATGGTATATAGTATACTGAAAGCTGTACCAAAATATAGAAGCAAATACTGCATACAGTATCAAGGCTGTACAAACATACACAAATAAATATGGTATCGAGGTTGTAACCAGATGCACAAGTAAACACAGTATAAAATGCCAAGGTTGTACCAAGATGCATGAGTAAACACAGTATAAAATATCAAGGTTGTATCAAGATTCACAAGTAAACATAGTATAAAATAGAAAGGTTGTATCAAGAATCACAAGTAAAAACAGTACACAATATCAAGGTTGTACCCAGATGCACAAGTAAACACAATATACAAAATAAAGGTTGTACCCAGATGCACAAGTAAATGTAGTATAAAATATCGAGGTTGTACCCAGATGCACAAGTAAACACAGTATACAATAGCAAGGTTGTACCCAGATGCACAAGTAAATGTAGTATACAATATCAAGGTTGTACCCAGATGCACAAGTAAAAACAGTATACAATATCAAGGTTGTACCCAGATGCACAAGTAAACACAGTATACAATATCAAGGTTGTACCAAGATGCACAAGTAAATGTAGTATACAATATCGAGGTTGTACCCAGATGCACAAGTAAATGTAGTATACAATATCGAGGTTGTAACCAGATGCACAAGTAAACACAGTATACAATATCAAGGTTGTACCCAGATGCACAAGTAAATGTAGTATACACAGTATACAATATCAAGGTTGTACCAAGATGCACAAGTAAATGTAGTATACAATATCGAGGTTGTACTCAGGTGCACAAGTAAATGTAGTATACAACATCGAGGTTGTACCCAGATGCACAAGTAAACATAGTATACAATATAGAGGTTGTACCCAGATGCACAAGTAAACTCAGTATAAAAGATCAAGGTTGTACCCAGATGCACAAGTAAATACATTATAAAAATATCAAGATGCACAAGTAAACACAGTACATAATATCAAGGTTGTAACCAGATGCACAAGTAAACACAGTACATAATATCAAGGTTGTACCCAGATGCACAAGTAAACACAGTACATAATATCAAGGTTGTACCCAGATGCACAAGTAAATGTAGTATACAATATTGAGGTTGTACCCAGATGCACAAGTAAACACAGTATACAATATCAAGGTTGTACCCAGATGCACAAGTAAATGTAGTATACAATATCGAGGTTGTACCCAGATGCACAAGTAAATGTAGTATACAATATCAAGGTTGTACCCAGATGCACAAGTAAACATAGTATACGATATCGAGGTTGTACCCAGATGCACAAGTAAATACAGTATAAAAATATCAAGGTTGTACCCAGATGCACAAGTAAACACAGTACATAATATCAAGGTTGTAACCAGATGCACAAGTAAACACAGTACACAATATCAAGGTTGTACCCAGATGCACAAGTAAACACAGTACATAATATCAAGGTTGTACCCAGATGCACAAGTAAATGTAGTATACAATATCGAGGTTGTACCCAGATGCACAAGTAAGCACAGTATACAATATCAAGTTTGTACCCAGATGCACAAGTAAATGTAGTATACAATATCGAGGTTGTACCCAGATGCACAAGTAAATGTAGTATACAATATCGAGGTTGTACCCAGATGCACAAGTAAACATAGTATACAATATCGAGGTTGTACCCAGATGCACAAGTAAACACAGTATGAAAGATCAAGGTTGTACCCAGATGCACAAGTAAATACAGGATAAAATATCAAGGTTGTACCAAGATGCACAAGTAAACACAGTACATAATATCAAGGTTGTACCCAGATGCACAAGTAAATGTAGTATACAATATTGAGGTTGTACCCAGATGCACAAGTAAACACAGTATACAATATCAAGGTTGTACCCAGATGCACAAGTAAATGTAGTACACAATATCAAGGTTGTGCCCAGATGCACAAGTAAATGTAGTATAGAGTATCATTGGCTATAGCAATATTCATCAGCAAAAATATTGTATATATAGTAACAAGGCTTTACTCAGATACACAAGTAAATACAGCATATATTTTAAGGATGTGAAAGTGAATATGGTATCAAGGTTGTATTGATTGATATGCTCAAGTAAATACAGTACACAGTATCAGGGCTGTTCCAAGATTTATGAATAAATATGATATATAGTATCAAGGATGTACCCAAAAACACAAGTAAATACAGCATACAGTATCTGTGTGGGTTGTTCCAAGATTTATGAATAAATATGATATATAGTATCAAGGATGTACCCAAAAACACAAGTAAATACAGCATACAGTATCTGTGTGGGTTCTGTATGTGGTTTCGGTGTGGTGCTCACATTATATTAATTAAAATATTATAGAAGTCCCACTCATGCTTCATTTTTTTGGGGGGAGTGAAGTTAAATTAGTAAAAGATAGATGTAAAGCTTTAAACCCCAGTCAGTAATACTGATGGCTAAATGGTTAAATATACAAAAAAGGGAAAAATTAAATGAATAAAAATTTAATAACAATTCAATAGATAAATAATTTAAATTTGCAATTACACTTTTTCGGCTTGACCCTTTAATAGTCTATTGCATCACTTGATTAGCAATGTGAGATTGATTTCCAGCAGTCCTTGTATTATACACATCTGTGGTATTCTTCACTCTTCTATTTTTCCCAATTCTTTCTCCTCTTTCTTTTTGACTTTCTCCAAATTCCATCTTCTCCTCCTCAACTTCTCTATACTTCTTCTCCTCCTCCTCAGCATTCTCCTCCAGATTCCTCCTCCTCCTCCTCCTGATCTCCTCCACATTTTCTTCATCTTTTCCCCAACCTTTTGGGTCATCAACCTTGAGAGTCAAAAATCTCTTTGGTGTCAGAACTAGAGGTCAAATTGAGTGAAAAGCAAAGTTTGATGTAAGAACTGGGGTCCAGTCAAATATTTGGGGGTCCCTGATGCACAAATTTGGGTAAAGGTAAGCACTGCCTGATACATGGACAAATACTGAATACAATTATCTAGGTTGTACTCTGGTAAGTGAGTAAATATGATATACATTGACAAGATTGCACCCTGAGTACCAATGCAGTACTCAGACATTGTATAAAGGTAAATAAGGTGTATTAATGTTGACCATGGTACATAGGGAAATTTATTATAACCTGCAATCCCAAATAGATACAGTAAATACAGTGTCAGTGTGATAACCTGGTATATGGGTATATATGGCATACAGTATCAAGACTAAACTCATACACACAGGTAAATATTGTATACAGAATAATGGCTGTATGACAGTACACAATTAAATACTGCATATTAAAGTACAGTATAAAGACTATGCTATTACATGGGTAAGTATGGTATACAATCATGACTACCTACAATACATGGGTAAATACAGTGCACAGTCTTAATTCTGTACCCTAGATACACAAATGAAGGCTGTACCATGGTGTATGTCAAGGGTATATCACATCAAGGTTGTACCTTGTTACATTGATACATTAGAGGTATACTGTATCTAGGGTATAGCTGGTGACAGCAAATTTTTTTGACTTTCCAAATATGGGTCACATTCTTGGCATAACTGTATGTTGTTTTCACTACCCAGTAAAGTATAAAAAAACAACTCCCTTTGCTTCAAGTGGTAGCTATTACTTGACTGTGCAATAAAATACAAATAAATCATTATAATTCTTTCTGAAGAGTATTGATTGATTCAAAAAGATGTACGTGGCTATGAGGTTTATACTCAAGTGAGTTTAAGTATTGTGAATCCTTGTTCTTGCAGATTCACTGTACAGTTAATACCGACATAAATTACAAGTAAACTTGGCATGTTATGAAATTACTGTACAGTCTTCTGTGCTATTATAGTTTTTGTGGTAAAACCTTGACATAAATTTAATGATTTGCTAAAAAGAACAATTGGAAAAGAGCACAATTGTCCCAAAAACATGAGAGTTGTTCACAAGTAGAAATTTGTAACACAGAAATTTCCCAATATATTCATTACTCATGCAGTAAGTTAGAATTTTGTGTTTTTTAAAACCTGATGAATCCCCTCCATGCATTCCTGTTTTGACAACCATGCTCATATTTATGCCTTTTTGCTATAGGTCCCTGATGGCAAGGACTGCTCCAGAGGCAAACAGCAGGTTGGCTCTGTGTGTGGCTATTTTCAGTAAGTTGCTGTCCTGGGTAAAGGGCAATTAACACTGATGTGTACTACAACAACACCAGAGAAAGTGCATATCCCAATGACTCATCACTCTATTATCCTTGTACTGTGACCTAGTGAGTTGCCAAGGGGTCATAGCACAAACAATATAATGCATGATAGGAAACACCTGGAAAGTTTTTTTAGATCTACACACACACACACACACACACACACACACACACACACACACACACACAGCTAAGAATGTCTCATGCTTTAAAAGATGGTTAGGAATACAACTACAAAAGTTCAGTTGCTCAAGTTCCAACAGATGGTGGCTATGAAGAGATGGCCAGATAGGTGATACTGCAGTATTTCCTTGCAAAAGCAAATGAATAACATGGATAGATGGATGATATCACAATATCCTAAAATATGGGATAACAACAAGAATAATGATGTCAGAATAGTGTTACCTATGTCAAAATCATTCCTGTAACTATATTTTCTAGGATATGGCCGCAAAAAATACTATAATTTGAATTTTATGTATTGTACAGGTGTGTTGATTATTATGTATCATAAATGAAGGTAAATAGAGTAATAGGTATAGGAATAAAGATTCATTTATCATTTTTCACATGATGAGATAAGTTGGGTTTTTTCCATGATAATGACAGATTTTGATGGGCTAATGTTCATGTATGTTTTAAAAATCTGACAGAGAATTAGATAGAAAATACCCTACCTTCCATATATCATACGAAATATGGGAATTTTATTAATTATACATTTGTAAAATACAAGTTTTAGTGCTTAGATTACATGACAATACAAGTCCTAGTGCTTGGATCACATGACAATACAAGTCCTATTTCTTGGATCACATTACAATACAAGTCCTATTGCTTAGATCACATGACAATACAGGTCCACATGCTTGGATCACATGACAATAAAAGTCCTAGTGCTTGGATTACATGACAATACAAGACCTAGTGCTTGGATCACATGACAATACAAGTCCTAGTGTTTGGATCACATGGCAATACAAGTCCTAGTGCTTGGAAAACATGACAATACATTTCCTAGTGCTTGGATCACATGACAATACAAGTCCTAGTGCTTGGAACACATGACAATACTAGTCTTAGTGCTTGGATCACATGACAATACAAGTCCTAGTGCTTGGAACACATGATAATACATTTCCTAGTGCTTAGATCACATGACAATACAAGTCCTAGTGCTTGGAACACATGACAATAATAGTCTTAGTGCTTGGATCACATGACAATACAAGTCCTAATGCTTGGAACACATGACAATACTAGTCTTAGTGCTTGGATCACATGACAATACAAGTCCTAGTGCTTGGAACACATGATAATACATTTCCTAGTGCTTGGATCACATGACAATACAAGTCCTAGTGCTTGGAACACATGATAATAATAGCCTTAGTGCTTGGATCACATGACAATACAAGTCCTAATGCTTGGATCACATGACAATGCCTACTTCTATCCTGACTTATGTCTAGTGAAAATCACAAGTGGCTGAGTGGTCTAAAAAACACTCAATCTTATGGAACACTGCCGTCTCAATCCTGTCTGTGTGGGCTGAGTCTCAGTCTCAGCCAATGTTGATGTGTGAGAAAGCTTGCCAGTAGCTTCTTGTAGGTTGGTGGTTCTTTCCAGGGTTTTCCAAGGTTCTTCCTCAACCATTCCTACTGGCTACTAGGTATATCCTATCTTGTGCTGAAAAATGGCATTAAACCCTACAACAACAATGACATTTGCCTAACAGGTAGTGATGATAACATACTAATGGCATGCAATAAACAGGTAAATACTAAACCCAATTGTTCCCATTACAAGTTGCACACACAAGACAGGTAAATGTTAAACCCAGTTGTTCCCATTACAGGCTGCATGTACTAGACAGGTAAATTTTAATCCCAAGTGTTCCCATTATAGGCTGCATATACTAGACAGGTAAATTCTAACACAAGTGTACCCATTAAGGCCACATGCACTAGACAGGTAAATGATAAACCCAATTGTTCCCATTACATTATGCATACACTAGACAGGTAAATTTTAAACCCAACTGTTCCTATTACAGGCCACATGCACTAGACAGGTAAATTCTAACCCAAGTGTTCCCATTACAGGCTGCATGCACTAGAGAGGTAAATGCTAAATCCAACTATTCTCATTACAGGCCACATGCACTAGACAGGCAAATGCTAACCCAATTGTTCCCATTACAGGCTGTATGCACAAAACAGATAACTGCTAAGCCCAATTGTTCCCATTTCATTCTGCATACACTAGACAGGTAAATGTTAAACCCATCTGTTCCCATTACAGGCTGCATATACTAGACAGGTAAATGTTAAACCCAATTGTTCCCTTTGCAGACTGTATGCACTAGACAGGTACAGGTAAACCCAATTGTTCCCATTACAAGCTGCATACACTAGACAGGCACAAGTAAACCCAATTGTTTCTATTACAGGCTGCATACACTAGACAGGTACAAGTAAACCCAATTGTTTCTATTACAGGCTGCATACACTAGACAGATACAGGTAAACCCAATTGTTTCTATTACAGGCTGCATACACTAGACAGGTAAATGCTAATTCAATTGTTCCCATTACAGGCTGTATGCACAAAACAGGTAACTGCTAAGCCCAATTGTTCCCATTACATTCTGCATACACTAGACAGGTAAATGTTAAACCCATCTGTTCCCATTACAGGCTGCATATACTAGACAGGTAAATGTTAAACCCAATTGTTCCCTTTGCAGACTGTATGCACTAGACAGGTACAGGTAAACCCAATTGTTCCCATTACAAGCTGCATACACTAGACAGGCACAAGTAAACCCAATTGTTTCTATTACAGGCTGCATACACTAGACAGGTACAAGTAAACCCAATTGTTTCTATTACAGGCTGCATACACTAGACAGATACAGGTAAACCCAATTGTTTCTATTACAGGCTGCATACACTAGACAGGTAAATGCTAATTCAATTGTTCCCATTACAGGCTGTATGCACAAAACAGGTAACTGCTAAGCCCAATTGTTCCCATTACATTCTGCATACACTAGACAGGTAAATGTTAAACCCATCTGTTCCCATTACAAGCTGCATATACTAGAATGGTAAATGTTAAACCCAATTGTTCCCATTACAGACTGTATGCACTAGACAGGTAAAAGCTAAACCCAATTGTTTCTATTACAAGCTGCATGCACTAGACAGGTAAATGCTAAACCCAATTGTTCCCTTTGCAGACTATGCACTAGACAGGTACAGGTAAACCCAATTATTTCTTTTACAGGCTGCATACACTAGAGAGGTAAATGCTAAACCCAATTGTTCCCTTTGCAGACTGTATGCACTAGACAGGTACAGGTAAACCCAATTGTTCCCATTACAGGCTGCATGCACTAGACAGGTAAATGCTAAACCCAATTGTTTCTATTACAGGCTGCATGCACTAGACAGGTAAATGCTAAACCCAATTGTTTCTATTACAGGCTGCATGCACTAGACAGGTAAATGCTAAACCCAATTGTTTCTATTACAGGCTGCATGCACTAGACAGGTAAATGCTAAACCCAATTGTTTCTATTACAGGCTGCATGCACTAGACAGGTAAATGCTAAACCCAATTGTTTCTATTACAGGCTGCATGCACTAGACAGGTAAATGCTAAACCCAATTGTTTCTATTACAGGCTGCATGCACTAGACAGGTAAATGCTAAACCCAATTGTTTCTATTACAGGCTGCATGCACTAGACAGGTAAATGCTAAACCCAATTGTTCCCTTTGCAGACTATGCACTAGACAGGCACAGGTAAACCCAATTGTTTCTTTTACAGGCTGCATATACTAGACAGGTAAATGCTAAACCCAATTGTTCCCTTTGCAGACTGTATGCACTAGACAGGTACAGGTAAACCCAATTGTTCCCTTTACAGGCTGCATGCACTAGACAGGTAAATGCTAAACCCAATTGTTTCTATTACAGGCTGCATGCACTAGACAGGTAAATGCTAAACCCAATTGTTCCCATTACAGGCTGCATGCACTAGACAGGTAAATGCTAAACCCAATTGTTTCTATTACAGGCTGCATGCACTAGACAGGTAAATGCTAAACCCAATTGTTTCTATTACAGGCTGCATGCACTAGACAGGTAAATGCTAAACCCAATTGTTTCTATTACAGGCTGCATGCACTAGACAGGTAAATGCTAAACCCAATTGTTTCTATTACAGGCTGTATGCACTAGACAGGTAAATGCTAAACCCAATTGTTTCTATTACAGGCTGCATGCACTAGACAGGTAAATGCTAAACCCAATTGTTTCTATTACAGGCTGTATGCACTAGACAAGTAAATGCTAAACCCAATTGTTTCTATTACAGGCTGCATGCACTAGACAGGTAAATGCTAAACCCAATTGTTTCTATTTCAGGCTGTATGCACTAGACAGGTAAATGCTAAACCCAATTGTTTCTATTACAGGCTGCATGCACTAGACAGGTAAATGCTAAACCCAATTGTTTCTATTACAGGCTGCATGCACTAGACAGGTAAATGCTAAACCCAATTGTTTCTATTACAGGCTGCATGCACTAGACAGGTAAATGCTAAACCCAATTGTTTCTATTACAGGCTGCATGCACTAGACAGGTAAATGCTAAACCCAATTGTTTCTATTACAGGCTGCATGCACTAGACAGGTAAATGCTAAACCCAAATGTTTCTATTACAGGCTGCATACACTAGACAGGTAAATGCTAAACCCAATTGTTTCTATTACAGGCTGTTCATGTTGATTCATTTCCTTCTGAGTTAAATCTTGAAGCTAATAAGTATGCAACATTTACATTCACCATTAGTTGAAACAGTCAAGCTTGTCAACTCAGCAAGAAAGTTTTTAAAAATGTTTTCTAGACTAAATTTTTTGCCACCATACTCTTTACAAAGACATAATTAACTGAAATTTCATAACTTTCTTTGGCCAATGTAACTTAGAATGTTTTCTCTTCAACTTTCTAAGCCAGAATTGTTTAAGTATGAACAGTGTTTTTAAATATTGTTTACTGGAGTCAGCCATTTCCTTAAATAGTCAAGTAAATAATATTCAGAGTACTTGTGGTTGAAATGTCATACTGCAAACCTCTTTCACTGTCAAAAAAATGAAAACACAAAAAATGAAATAAATTCAACTCAACCAGATTAACATGTTGCTCCAATAGTACCAAAGCTGGACAAAAATCATTGCCAAGAAACTTGGGTTATGTTCAAAGTTTTGATATGCAAGCAAAATTAACATTACCTGCCTTAAATTTCATGAACAATATGAAGGAAAAATTTTAATTCCAACAAAGAATAAATACATTTTGGAGTCCTCCAGCACTGGGTTGTTCCTTGTTAAATAGCAGCAGAAATTAATTATTATATAAAACCCAGTATTAACTACAATTAGTAATTGTGCACTACATTAGTAATACCTGCATAAAGCCTTTAAAATGCTAATCTATTTATCCCTAAGTATCAGCTATACAAAAAAAATGCTGAGTAAGAAACATACAGGTACTAGTACTGTCTTTCATGATTTATTTGTACACTCAAGCTCAATTTCCCTTCCAAGAGTAACATATACACTGGCTTGTAAGACAAGCTCAATTTCCCTTCAAAGAGTAACATACACACTGGCTTGTAAGACAAGCTCAATTTCCCTTCAAAGAGTAACATACACACTGGCTTGTAAGACAAGCTCAATTTCCCTTCAAAGAGTAACATATTCACTGGCTTGTAAGACAAGCTAAATTTCCCTTCAAAGAGTAACATACACACTGGCTTGTAAGACAAGTTCAATTTCCCTTCAAAGAGTAACATTCACACTGGCTTGTAAGACAAGCTCAATTTCCCTTCAAAGAGTAACATACACACTGGCTTGTAAGACAAGCTCAATTTCCCTTCAAAGAGTAACATACACACTGGCTTGTAAGTCAAGCTCAATTTCCCTTCAAAGAGTAACATACACACTGACTTGTAAGACAAGCTCAATTTCCCTTCCAAGAGTAACATATACACTGCCTTGTAAGACAAGCTCAATTTCCCTTCCAAGAGTAACATACACACTGCCTTGTTAGACAAGCTCAATTTCCCTTCCAAGAGTAACATACACACTGGCTTGTAAGACAAGCTCAATTTCCCTTCAAAGAGTAACATACACACTGGCTTGTAAGATAAGCTCAATTTCCCTTCAAAGAGTAACATACACACTGGCTTGTAAGACAAGCTAAATTACCCTTCAAAGAGTAACATACACACTGGCTTGTAAGACAAGGTCAATTTCCCTTCAAAGAGTAACATACACACTGGCTTGTAAGTCAAGCTCAATTTCCCTTCAAAGAGTAACATACACACTGACTTGTAAGACAAGCTCAATTTCCCTTCCAAGAGTAACATACACATTGCCTTGTAAGACAAGCTCAATTTCCCTTCCAAGAGTAACATACACACTGGCTTGTAAGACAAGCTCAATTTCCCTTCCAAGAGTAACATATACACTGCCTTGTAAGACAAGCTCAATTTCCCTTCCAAGAGTAACATACACACTGGCTTGTAAGTCAAGCTCAATTTCCCTTCAAAGAGTAACATACACACTGGCTTGTAAGACAAGCTCAATTTCCCTTCAAAGAGTAACATACACACTGGCTTGTAAGTCAAGCTCAATTTCACTTCAAAGAGTAATATACACACTGGCTTGTAAGACAGCTGTAGTCAACACAGACCCTGATCTGATGTTGCACAGGATGCTGGATGATCTGGGTCTGTGCTTTTTGTTCTACTGGTTACTCTAAACAAATTTCATACACCCAGATCTACTGGGGCATTATGAAGCAGCAGCTCTGGGTCTGTGCTTTTTGTTCTACTGGTTACTCTAAACAAATTTCATACACCCAGATCTACTGGGGCATTATGAAGCAGCAGCTCTGGGTCTGTGCTTTTTGTTCTACTGGTTACTCTAAACAAATTTCATACACCCAGATCTACTGGGGCATTATGAAGCAGCAGCTCTGGGTCTGTGCTTTTTGTTCTACTGGTTACTCTAAACAAATTTCATACACCCAGATCTACTGGGGCATTATGAAGCAGCAGCTCTGGGTCTGTGCAGTTTGGACTCATTACTTATTCAATAACTTAACGGCAAAATAAGACTTGTACACCATGACTTCCAATAAATATAAGTTGTATATACCACTTACTGTGCAGGTTTTCTATCCAGTGTTAGTGTTGCTAATCACTTGTCCACATGTACTTGTAAAAATTCAGCCATTTATTAAAATCTGGTAATTAACTAAATCAGTCAAGCATTCATTCAATTCTGCCTGTAATCACTCTAAAATGTACATCACTATTAAACAATGTGATTAAAAGCATTACTTATAAATATTTGTGAAGATAATATGCAACATTAAAAAATGAAATTCTTTTTGTCCATTTAAGAAGAACTGTTAAATAGAATGTCTAGACCCTCGGCTCCTTTATTGCAGCTTGTTTGCATTTTACCTGATAATACTGGTAATAGGATTTCTCAAGGTAAACACAAATAACTATGCAGGCCTAAACAGAGGCAAGTCTCCACTTACCTTACTTAACCAGCTTTCCAACCTGTTTGTCTTAAGACAATCTTGAGGCACCCTAAGACAGGCCAATTCCTTTAAAATCCATCAATTGTTAGAATATAGTGAAAATATCTGACTGCTTCAAAGGAATTATGGGAAAATAATATTATGCCTCATATATCATTGAAAAGTTCTTCAGTCCATCATAGCTGTCAACAAAATACCTCAGCCTACTTGTTGTCAGCCAATACAATTAGATTCTATTCAATATGGTACATACCATTAATAAGAACATTGCACACAAGGGAAGGAACAAAAAGAATTGGGACATACCAGTAAGTTACCTGAGCTATTTACACTCCCTGATGCCTATCAGATCAAACAAAATGGTTCCTGGCCACAATTTAAAGATTACAAGAAACAAGAGCATCAAAATGAGTTAAGGATTTAAGCTTCCAAATATACCTGTGTAATTTGTAAAATCAACAACATCCATTATTGATTACAGGTATGTTTGTAAAAATGGCATCATCTACTTAACACTAGAAAACCTCATTATAATGTTCAACAAAATCAGTTCTCCCTTTATTCTATATGGTACTTGTTGTAAGGCATGTATGGTCATGGTCCCATTTCATTATATTGTAGTAAAATTATATGTATCAAGTACTTCATTAGATGGGTCTAATACTCTTGGCTCCCATGGATATTATAACAATGAGGCTAAACTGCTTATGTGTCTTTTAAGCACTATATAGTGGTATATTCCAGCTCCTGTAGATGGCATTGTAATGAGATAGTACTGCTGATGTGTAATGTAATTCATTATAAAGTAGTAATGCTCCAATGAAGATCACTAAACTCAGGGAGTAATACCACTTGATGATAATGCACTTCTTTATTGAGCAGTCTCACTATCAGTCATTATACTCTATGGTTCCCATCAACAGTATTATAATGAAAGAGTACTGTATCAAATACTTCATTATAAGGCAGTCTCACTATAAGACAGTATACTCTATGGCTCTCAAAGACAATATTATAATTATAATTATAATGTTTAGTTTAGAAAAGCTTGACAATTGGAAATTAATTCACTTGCCTTTCAAAACCCCAGATTGTATAGAATTAGATTACAGAATAATGCACAATCGAATATTTACAAAAGAAAGACTGAAATACTATGGCAAAATTGATAATGACACGTGCCCAGTCTGCCAGTTGGAAACAGAAGATTTATTTCATATGTTTTTAAAATGTCCTGAACTAAGCTCTTTTAAAAATTATATTGTATATATTGTAGAGATTCTTTTCAAGAACTGTAGACTTGATGTTCTTAATAGTATTTCCTTTGAACAAATGTTGATGATAGGATATAACAAAGAAGCAACATCAGTCAATAATTCCTTCTTGAACTACATTCTGAGCATTGCTCGATTGTGTATTTACAAAAGACGAAACAGCATGTCGACAATAGGGAAGAAAATAGACATAAAAAGATTGTTTAAATATTTGACTAGGAAATACATATTATATGCATATCAACATTACAAAGACAAAGATCGGACTTTGTTTATAAAATATTTTGTACAAGACAATCCGCTAATAAGAGTAAAAGAGGAAAAAATGTTTCTCACTATGTAAACCTAATGTTGTGTAATATAGTACCAAATTATACTGTGTACATACTGACTGTAAACTTTTAACCTACATCTTCTAAAGAATGCTTTTTAAAATAAAGAATAAAAAAAAAAAAGAAAAACAATATTATAATGATGGAATGATATATCAATTAGTTTATTATAAGGTAGTCTTAGTATAAGGCAATATACTCTATGGATCCAATGAACAATTTGTAAGTGCTGTAAGCTGTCTAAATTATATGTGTGGATAATCTCCATAACATAACTTCAATGTCTATATAAATTTACTCATATGACTAAGTTTGTTTAATGTTGTTATAAACACATCTTTAATTGAATACATTTTTTTTTGCATATAGTTACTCTAAATTCTGAAACATATTTCTGTCTGCTCAGGTACTGGATGGTAGGACTAAAGAAATTCCCTTGATAGCTCAAGCATATTCAACAACATCAGAGGAATCACTTTTTTGTTAGAGTCATAAATTCAAACAAATGGTAACCTCATCCCAAAGAAATTTTATTGTATGTTTAATATTAAAACCTACCAGATTCAAACATTCAAATTTGTGTTTTGAAAAAGGATCCTGTAGGTTTTAAAAAGCAGTGTCATATGCTTATACACTATTGATGATGCAGATGAGGGATTGAGGTGTCTCATAGGAAAGTTTCTCTCCTAGAAATTTAAAACATTTTCTTTTCAAACACACACACACACACATACACACACACACACACACCATGTTTTTCATTATCTAGACTGATAAATGTCAACTCTTATTGTACAGTAGAAGATACTGGTACACTCCGTTCCTGGTGAAGAGGTTTAGCTTAATTGTTAGTTCAATTTCTCTTCAGTATATTTGCTTCTGTGATGCTTTTTTACCCTGGTATCCCTAATGTACGGACTTAACACTGAAAATCTTTTTGTAGCTTACTTCATCAGAAATCTGTTTAACATTTCCAATCATTCCAGTTTACTTATCTTAAGTGAAAAACAATACCTGATAAAAATCCCTTGTTGATCCATAACTGGGCACAATGCTCATTCCAAGGTTTTCATTGGGGTCTTTTTGGATTTCAACACTGAAGAGTCCAAAGTGAGCATATGTTTCCTCCTCACTGTCGGAGACCTCATATGGTCCATAACCTTCCTCATACTCCCTCTCTGGGCCTAAAGGGAACACTGACACAGGAGGAAGGTTCTTCTGTCCTCTTTTTATGCCTAATATCATTCTTAATGGCAAATCTCTAAACACAGATATGCACTCATCATGAGTTAGTGTTTTCAAGTCAGTGCCATTGACCTCTATGATTTCATCCCCAACGCATACACCTCTAGTTGATCCTGTTGCTCTGTCTGCAGCACCACCTAGTGTTACACTTTTGACCACTACTTTTTCCACATTTCCATTCTCATTCTTTGCATGTTCTATTCCAAGAATCATTCCAATATTTTCACCAGGCAGTCTATGAAGTACCAAAGTTACATCCCCTGAATCCTGGTCTGAGGATTCATCTGTTTTGCCATACTGCTCATGAGAAGCCAAATTTGACATAGACCCATCTGACTGGCCCTGACTTTCAAAGGAGCTTGAGCTGTCCGTTAATGACCTTGGTGCCTCTTGAATCTCATCTGCACTATCATCTGAAGAAGCAGAAAAATCATTCTGTATCATAGATATAGAATTTTCATCAATTGTTTCTAGATTCTCATTATGCCATCTTTTTCTTGGGTCCTCATAATTAAATCTTACTGTGTTATCGATGGGTGTGTCAAAAATTTCTGGATACTTTCTTTGGCCTTTGTAATAATTATCTTCATCTGAGCTCTCACTTATAAGCTGTCCATGGGAAGATGGCATAGAAAACTGGCTCAAAAATGCACCTGAGTCCCAGTCAGAGTACTCAGAATCAGATGTCTCGCCTGCCATCATGGCATTTGAAAACTTTGTCTTTTTTTCCAAAAACTTAATAATATTAACACACTTCACTCCAGTTGGCTGTTCAACAGTCTTTCCTTGATTTGTGTTTCAGTATCAGTTGATAGCACCTGAAATAGAATGCAATGAAAGTAATCAGTATGTTGACACCTGTTTATAAAGGACACTCAAGGAATCATTAAAGTTTGTCATTTGTGAACATATCACCTTTATATAAAGGTCAAAATAATCATAAAAATGAGAGCAGTCATAAATACTGCCCTTTATGAGCACATGTCCTTTATATAAAGGTGTCTGCTAAGGTAGGTTGCACTGTACTACTGCCTTATACATTGTTCCATCGCTACTTTGCGGTTTGTTTATCGCGGACTCACTGTTTCACGGGTTTTTAAAAACTATTAGTTTAATGCATATTCATGTACAACTTTATGAGGTTTAAGAGTTTAAAATTTTTTTATGAACATTTAAGTAGAAATTTTTTAAAAGGTAGATGTACAGTATCGGAAAGGTTATTAAGGGAATGGGAAAGGATTATGTATAAGAGTGTGGGGAGGATTTATAAAGATTTAAAATAATGTATAGCTACTTAAAATAATGTACAACTACTAAATAAAGTATATCTTCCCTACTTCACGAAAATTCACTTATCACGGGTGGGCCTGGAACAGAACACATAAACACACACAGAACATCCTCTGCATAATACACCAATAGAACAGGACAAATAGGTATGGTCCACAATATAGCTGCTAATTATATGACATAAGATCTGGCTCTCTCCTGTTTGTAGTTAGGTACATCTTCATCGTAAGCAAATGCAGTATCTAATTATAACAGATGTCTGCATACTTATTAAAGCTTAACTAAAACTAGATTCTGACAAAGAGTTCCCTCTCTTAGACACAGATGTAAATTTTACTTCATGTTTTCTTAATTATAATTGTTCTTTAACAAAAAAATCTGACTTGGTCCATAGCACTTGCTCTATATTTAAGATAACTTGTGCTATTACAATAGCCAATATATTACATATTAATTTATAGATTTGTCTCCCTTTGACCAAGACTTGTTAAAATCAGAACTAGAGTCCTGTGCTACAAGAAGATTTAATTTTAAATCAGTTTGCCACACCTAATACTTAATGCTGAAATATACATATGGAAATTATAATACTTGTAAAAAATGCTTCACATATCAATATTAGCATACACCTATTCTGGTGTTGTTTTGATTGCCATGGATTTCATTGAAAAAATAATAAATGTTTAGAGTGTGTATGTGATTTTGGATTTTTAACAGTCTTAAAACATTTTCAGTCATATCACTATGATCTCTGCAGTGTAGGTTATTATACTGATGTCTATCTCTTGGGCATCATGTCACAGACATAGAGCATCATGTAACAGACAGAGCATCATGTCCCATCCAGCTACATTATCCTGACCACTGTTGAGCAAGTCATAACAATAACCTATTAATGCTGAGCACAATGCAAGTAAGCTGTTAGTGCCATTTTTATAAGTCTTGGGCATGACTTTGGCTGTGTTCAAACCCATGACATCCTATATCCAAAACAGACACTGTAACCACTATGCCACTGGAGCAGTCAGGTAATGTTCAAACATATAATACATGTCAAATAATCTCATAAAAATTACTACTAGTAAATTTAATTGTGACATGAATGCCTTTTTCACTGTTTTGAATCACTAGATAAAATAGAAAGCTAATGGACCTGTACAAAAAAATCAAATGAATGATAACCAAAATTTGAAAGCAATCATAAGTTAGATTGCAACATATGCTTGGAAAAATGAAGCATGTTATATTAACTGAACCATTACTCTTCAGTAAAACACCTGTGTCACTAAGAAAGAATACAGTATATAGGGGCATTTTGCAACACATCAGTACAACAGTGACTATATGGTGACAATTAGAGGTAGGTCAAACAAATGTATAAATCTTTATGAAGATAAACACTTTCAAATAAATGCAAGCATGAAATGCAACAAAATAAAATATAAACTGAAAAGATATTAAAATTCTGCAAACTGTATACAAAATTAAAAGTAATGGTGACACATATGAACAAAAAAACATACACTGTCAAAATCAGGCATAAATTCACATTCCCTCACATTATCAAACATTTTTTCATGCAGTTTCTATCAAATTACTTAAGTTTTGCATGGTGGAAGTCATAACATTTGACAAGACAGTGTTCCATGGTATTCACTCCAGTTGACCCTTCAAAAGGTATGCACAAGTCAGATTATAGCATGTCTGACCCCAAAATGACTTACAATTTATTCTAGCTCATTTTTAGTGAAAGAAATCTAATTAGATCCCATATATTTGCTTTAAATAAAAATATTTTGAGGCAATAAAAAAAATTGTCCTGATTCCAATATTTTCAGTTTGAAAGAGTATTGAATACATCAACAAAAATGTGTATTCTATTTTCATTCATTCAAATTGAATTCAGTTATTTTCTATAAATATTTATTTGTAAATAGCTTATTGTCAATTGTATAACATCATGTCTTCTGGTTGTGTAGCACTAATTCCCATTGGATCCTCAAAACTTGCTTTTTGAGTCTCAACCCACCCACCCCAAAACACACACACAACACTGTTTGGGCAGTTGGCAGGCATATTTTTACTGTAAACATGTTGCTTTTCAATAATATTTTCAAGATTGTTCCATGCTTGACTGAATATGAAACTAATGATTATTGCTCTTCTTTACTTAGTCTTTTAAGTACTAAACTAATTGTGTTTGACCAAATAGAATTTCAATATAAATAAGGATTAAAATTCTTACATTCATTTGATCTATTTTTTGTCAGAATTAATTAAATTTAGATAATTGACTTCAGTGTTTCCAATGCTAAAAACAATTACACAAGACCCCAAAAATGTAAATTAATTAAATTTAGATAATTGACTTCAGTGTTTCCAATGCTGAAAACATTTACACAAGACCTCAAAAGTGTTAATTAGATTTAGATAATTGACTTCAGTATATCCCATGCTAAAACATTTACACAAGACCCGAAAATTAATTAAATTAATTAGATTTAGATAATTGACTTCAGTGTATTCAATGCTAAATACATTTACACAAAACTTCAAAAGTGTAAATTAATTAGATTTAGATAATTGAAATGTTCTATTTCTTTTTAAGTGAGAAGTGTGTGACTATACCCCAAAGAGTATTCTATTTCCAATTAAGTAAGAAGTGTGTGTATTATATTTACAATTAAGTGAGAAGTGTGTTACTATACCCTAAGGAGTATTCTATTTCCAATTATGAAAGAAGTGTGTGAAAATACCCCATAGAATATTTTATTTCCAAATAATTGAGAAGTGTGTGACTATACCCCAAGAAGTGTTCTATTTCCAATTAAATGAGAAGTGTGCTACTATACCTCAAAGAGTGTTCTATTTTCAATTAAGTAAGAAGTGTGTGACAATACCCCATAGAATATTCTATTTCCAATTAAGTAAGAAGTGTGTGACTATACCTCAAAGAGTGTTCTATTTCCAATTAAGTGAGAAGTGTGTGACAATACCCCATAGAATATTATATTTCCAATTGAGAAATGTGTGAAAATTTCCCATAGAATATTATATTTCCAATTAAGTGAGAAGTGTGTGACTATACCCCAAGGAGTATTATATTTCCAATTATGTGAGAAGTGTGTGAAAATACCCCTTAGAATATTTTATTTCCAATTAAGTGAGAAGTGTGTGACTATACCCCAAAGAGTGTTCTATTTTCAATTAAGTAAGAAGTGTGTGACAATACCCCATAGAATATTCTATTTCCAATTATGTAAGAAGTGTGTGACTATACCTCAAGAGTGTTCTATTTCCAATTATGTGAGAAGTGTGTGAAAATACCCCTTTGAATATTTTATTTCCAAATAAGTGAAAAGTGTGTGACTATACCTCAAAGAGTGTTCTATTTCCAATTAAGTGAGAAGTGTGTGACTATACCTCAAGGAGTGGTCTATTTCCAATTAAGTGAGAAGTGTGTGACTATACCTCAAAGAGTGTTCTATTTCCAATTAAGTGAGAAGTATGTGACTATACCTCAAAGAGTGTTCTATTTCCAATTAAGTGAGAAGTATGTGACTATATCTCAAAGAGTGTTCTATTTCCAATTAAGTGAGAAGTGTGTGACTATACCTCAAAGAGTGTTCTATTTCCAATTAAGTGAGAAGTGTGTGACTATACCTCAAAGAGTGTTCTATTTCCAATTAAGTGAGAAGTGTGTGACTATATCTCAAAGAGTGTTCTATTTCCAATTAAGTGAGAAGTGTGTGACTATATCTCAAAGAGTGTTCTATTTCCAATTAAGTGAGAAGTGTGTGACTATACCTCAAAGAGTGTTCTATGCATGATGGGACATAAGTTGCATGCCTGTACAATAGCTTGGAGGTCACTGATGATATCAATACAATATTCTTCATTAGAAATAATAGCTTTTACAAAATAAATAAAATTCTAGGTAATTTAGTTTGCTTTTGCAAAAATTCATCCAATATGTAGAATTTATTTGCCTGGTGAACTCTGTTGGAAACAAATTCTTAAGTCTCCACAAGGAAGGTATGAATTGATCTATTTACACAGTGTTAGAACTTTGTTCTGTTCCTGCTATTTCCTGCTTGCTAAATAATAGTTCCTCATTTGACCAATCATCATCATGTAATAGACTAGAAAACCTTTCTTTCATGATGACAAAGTATATACTGAAAATTTAAAGAGGGATGTATTGTGGTGTATTTTGCTTTCATTATATTTCTATAATAAATAAACATAACAATTAGGCTTGAACTGATTTTGCAATACATAAATATCAGCACACAAAGTGTGGTGACAGAGCTGGACCTAACCCAAAATTACTTGATGTGAGCTCAGAACATCTATCAGGAAGACATGCCAGTCTACAGCAGTTAATTATTCGGGATTTTGTATTAGGGTAAGGGAAGTAATATACTGGCCCCATAGTGTTAAAGGAACACTAAAGATTGTTTACACAGGGCTGGTACAGTTGATAATGAGCTACTTTTCATTGGAATGCAGGATTGATCATCAAAACTCAAGTACAGAACATTACCACAGAAACAACACTAAACCTATTCAAAATTTTAAGACAGTCTGTTGCCAAGCACTGAGACTAATGAAGTCTATTGCAATTAAGCCAAAGATACAACTATACAAAGAAAATTCACTTTACAGTGTTGTGAATTAAATGGTGTTAGGCAGGTTTAAGGATGAGTACTGTAGGGGTTGGGGATAGCAGAGTCCTGACCAGCAGTACCATTTTAAGGCATATAAGGCTTGCGAGCCACGTACCTAGGGCCCCATACAGCAGGAAACCCTGATGCAGCCCAAAAACAAAATTTTAGTATTGTTTGTGTTAGCAGTTTAGTGTTTGTGCCTAGGACCCCAAACATTTTAAAATGGCTCTCCTTACCAGGTAACCTCCAACAAGCTCCCCAGCCTGGTTCCCACCTCAGCTACAACCAAAGCTCACTAGGTGAAAATAAAGCCTGCACTTTACTGCTGTTTTTGTAGTTAAAACCCCATGTTACAAAAAGGTAGTGATAAGTCTTTAGATGGATTCTATGGCAGCCATTTTCATTCAGAACCAAACAGACTTTAGGATGGCACTATGTATCAGGTTTCACAACTTTCCCTGACAAAGAATAGGCAGAGCTGAGATAACAAACAGCTACTGCTAACAGACAAAAGAAAATGGACTCACCTAACAAAATCAATTTGCTACTATGTTTTATGTGTGGATTATACACAAATGTTGAGTGGTTTATAAATTCAACTTGAATATTTAACGAAATAAGTTGATTATTGGTTGGTATAAGTGTAAGTGACACATATGACTGCCAATGAAGTCAACCCATAGGTCATTTCCATTATATGTCATATACATTTGATCCATGAAATCTATTCAGTGTTGCAAGTTTTCTGTAAGAGTGGGACTTGTGATCTTTCCTACTGTTCTTAATACAACACTGCTTAGATTTAGGGCAAAAAAATAAAAATTTGTAGCTTCAATAATTTAAATCAAATTATAATAGCTGATGTACCAAAATATTTATTTTGTTAATTTTCCTATAAAATGATCAGAGACATGCATACCCAGTAGAAATAAATCTCTTTTAATTCATTTTGTTGATTAGATTCATATACATGTTTTTGAAATGAATATATTGAGATTGTGATGGTACTGAAATTAGAATTGGGAATCAGTTTTAGTATCAAAGATTACAGTTCATCAAAAGCAATCAAATACTGAAATTAATTGGTTTGAAATATTTTATATACATAAAATAATCGAGGCCATTGCAAGTTTGACCTGAAATAATTGGTATCCAAGGCAAGAAAAAAATGCTGCAAAACTCCTTCAAATAAAATCCCACTCAATGGCTTATTATGACCCTGGACATAATGACAATTGTGGGCAAGGTCAGTTCAAAATGGCCATTATTGACATCCTAGGTCTTTTACCATGTATGCCATGAAATTAGCTGAGAGCATTTGCATTGGCCTCTCACTTTATCATTACTGGATACCAAACATGCTATTGTAAATTGACTTGAAAACATCCATGACTACTTCTTCTAACATGCCATAATACATGGCTGCAGGCAATCAGCTTGGCCTCTCAATCTGTATTTGCCAAATACCAAAGCAGTTAGTTGAAATCTACTTGAAAACACCCTTGACAGCTCTGGCTTGAATTTGCCTCATTGAAATCTGCAACTACTGGAGTCTGTCATAAGATAATAAAGAATCTCAGTAGTCTTCATGACCCTGACAGCTGATTGTATTGATTCACATATTATTGATTAAGGCTACTAAAAGGTAAAAACTTCACAGCATGTACTTGGCATATATAGATAGCTAGCTAAGCAATTCATTAGGTAGATATTTACATGTAAGTATATTCATGAATATATGTATTGGGGGGGTGAATAGCACAATTTCATTTATACAGCATGGAGTAATCTTAGGTATCCCCAAAAAGAGCAATAAAATCTAAATAAAGACAAAAATGGGTGATATTCCTTACAGTTAAATTTGTCCTATAAACTGTTTTGAAAATCACAAGTACAGACTCAGCATAAAAATCATCTTGAAATGTATCCCAAGGCAAAAAGGTTGCCTCCATTACTTGCCTCCTATTGCATGCAGGTAAGCACATCCGGTTGCAGTCTGTTTTATATCCCTGAACTCATAAGAGAAAACTAAAATATACCACAATTAATGGCTATGTATAACAGGCTTTTAAGCAGAGATATAAAAGAAACAATTGACTAGAAATGTATGGATATGCTACAAATGCTCTCTATCATATAGTGTAATTAATCAGCAATGTTCCAAGTTAAATAAGAACCATAACTCCATAAACTGTTTACAAGTTTATTAGGATTTCTTAAAATAAAGCTTCATTTATCATATCCTTGAAAAGTAACTGAGCAGAAATTGAAGGGTAAAGTTCCAAGTCAAACTCATGAAAACATGCCAGACACTTGTGAAAGTCAAACATTACTAGGGTTTTCTTAATGCAATGTCTTGTACCGAATTAAGTTTCAATACCTAAAGACATTAAAAAGTTAGTGAAAAGAAATGAAGTTTGTAACTAATGTGACATGACAGATGGACATGGTCAATACTAGATGTCTACTATTATAGATTTTGCTGGGGAATAAGAAAAACCAAACAGGTCACCAGACAGTGGAAACATGTCAGTATAAAGGCAGGAAAATGAAAACATCAGTTACCTAGCCAATAAGCAGATAATTGGTAGTCCCTTTTATTAATAATATTGATGAAGAATTGTACATCCAGTGTCCAGAAGAGATTCAGTCTTGTTTTGATGGATGATTCCAATTCCAAATTAATAGAAGGATCCATCCTCTTATAGCAGACATGGCTGATTGACTGCCTTGATAATGTCATCAATTATTGAACACATTCTCTGACTACACTGAGATAATGCTAAGAATTGCAGGTCTAAACTGAGCTGTATAGTTTGAGACACTACCTTTATACAATTGTTGTACTAGGTTTGGTCACCATTGGTAGCACATAAAAGAGTATGTGGTCACCCGCCCAAGGTAGTTGTCTAAAATTTAGTACCTCAAACCAACATCTGTAAAACTGAAAGCACTGTGTAAAAAGCTTTAAGAACTTGCTTCCATTCAAGATAATATATAACTATTCTTACTATCTGACTCAAGACTTGAACAAATTCACTATTAAATTTTCTTTGATGCAATAGCTCGATAATGATCTGTTTTTTACACATTAAAATATCAGCCATTGGAGACTAAGCTGCAATAGTTCTGATATACTCTTTATAAGACAGATCCACCTGCTTCATCAATCCAAATCTGCTACTGTATAATGTGTTCACAGATCCGGGTTTATGCAGTTTGTGGATTCAACATACCTGTGAGTAGTATGCAGCATATATGCAGGCACTGTGTATGCTGGATGCCTAATTTGCCCTGACCATGCAAGAAAGATGCTTGTACACCAATATTGACATGCATTTTGTCAGTGGATTATGCCCTCATGAAAGGTCAAATGGACAAGTTATTATTGCTGTGGTACATCTGTTACAACAGCTATAAACAGTGAACTTGAATGCATCTTACCAGATAATAAAATAGCGAAAATTGTCATCAGTAATATTATAATCATTATTTTAAATAATAATAATAATAATAATAATAATAATAATAATAATAATAATAATAATAATAATAATAATAATAATAATAATAATAATAATAATAATAATAATAATAATAAAATTATTAATAATAATAATAATAATAATAATAATAATAATAATAATAATAATAATAATAATAATAATAATAATAATAATAATAATAATAATAATAATAATAATAATGATAATAGTATGATTTGACCCTACTTTTCTGGCATATTTTCCTTTCTGTTTAAAAAAAAAACTGTCTGGTGCATCCAAGTTTCTCACTAAATGGTGCTTGAAAGCTCTTGCAGACAAGTTGAAAACCTAATTTTGATTTTTTGCCTTAGCCAATTTTGATCAAACTTGCTAGAAGTGTTGTTCATAATTGTATTTGAAGTGGATTCCCTATCAGTGGTGTGCCATTTGTATAAAACAGGTTTGAACCTAGAATGATGATGTGGTTGTTATTAACAATTTGCAAGCATGAACAACCATATATATACAAAATATAAGCAGAATTGTTTTAAATCGAAACTTGTACTTAATAAACCATAAATTATAAATAAATTCCCTGAAGAACTCACATCTTATTGATTTTTAACATTAATTTTTATGGAACACTATCCTAGGAATGTATAGGATAATGGGATGGCAGATTAGGTGTATTTATTTAGTTATTGGATCCAACTTGTATACAGACATTTGGAAGATACATATTCATCATAAATACCTATGTACTTGTACCTTTCCTTAGTCTGTATGCAAGTTGAATCCCCTGTCTAAATCTGTAGACTCTGCTCTGCCATCCCATAATACACTGGCAGAATTTAATCTGTGCATTATTCCATGTAACTAGACAACACTGACCCTGCCCTGGTGGCACATTATGAAATTACAGATCTGGGTCTATTCATTATTCAGTGTAACTAGACAACACTGACCCTGCCCTGGTGGCACATTATGAAATTACAGATCTGGGTCTATTCATTATTCAGTGTAACTAGACAACACTGACCTTGGCCTGGTGGCACATTATGAAATTACAGATCTGTGTCTATGCATTATTCAGTGTAACTAAACAACACTGACCTTGGCCTGGTGGCACATTATGAAATTACAGATCTGGGTCTATATATTATTCAGTGTAACTAAACAATACTGACCTTGGCCTGGTGGCACATTATGAAATTACAGATCTGGTTCTATGCATTATTCAGTGTAACTAGACAACACTGACCTTGGCCTGGTGGCACATTATGCAATGACAGGATCTATGGAGTTGGTAGTTGGATCTGACTTATAAGCAACTATATATTTTATGTATTACTCTCAAAACTAAAATCTTAACATTGGTAAAAGTGCTGCCATATTTCCCATGTCATTAGGAGTGAGAAAGAGGTAGGTGTATCTGGCCCATGCAGCACAGGTAAGACAACAAATGGGAAAATGTCTTTCCCAATGAAATTCACTATTATACATCAAGCATACCTACCCTGAATCACCTGCAATCAATAGGAAATTCCAGCAAGTTTCCATTTAATTCCTCAGGTTCTACACTATCTATCCTCTTACCAAATGTCAGAACTGAAGGGACAATAGATTGCTATGATATATAATGCTGATGATGGTTCACAACAATTCTTCTGACTGGTAAACATATAATAAAGATTCCTTTTGTATCTCTGATTGACCCAAAGAAGCACCTAATAAATAATTCAAGACGACAGTCTACTAGGCCTGATACAGGAGCTTTGCTATTCCACATAAACTATTCAGCTATGCATTAAAATGTAGGGCACCTGGATTCAATTTGGGTACAATTTAAAATGGCCATTCAACTTGAAATTTATGAAATTTTACCTCTGCAAATGATTATCATTTACACTATATAGCCAGGATTGTGCTGACATGCCATTAAACCCTTTACATACATATTGAAGTTCATATGACCTAGCTAAATTTCAAGTTGTTGGCATCATAACAAAATGTGAATTCAACAAATACCTTAAATTAGGAAACATAATCTGAACAGTGTAGTATTTCCTCAATATAATGCCATTCATGGCAACCATAAATGTTTTATAAAATATAAAATTATCTTGAGGGATATTCCAATGAAATTGTTCATAATAAACACAAAAATAGGGTACTTAGTTACATGAATCACATTAGTGAGATTACACAAGTAGAATTATTAAAGCACAAAATAAACTTCCAACACTTTTTCATGGGATTCAAGTCACATTATTAGAAAGGCTGCAGAATAGGAATGCACAAATGCTTATAGTATACTGTATGCAAGATTGTTACTGTAATTGTCAAAATGGCCAGTGGTGAGTGATCCTGTCTGAATTTATCTACCTTGTTGATGTCCATCTGGATAATGTAGTTTCAATGGTGTGTAAATTATGCAAGGCCTTAATTGTTTAACAAGCATAAATTCACAATTTAGTGATAAATCAAAATAAGGCCTGCACTTTGCAAGTTTCCATAAGGCCTGCACTTTGCAATAAATCAAACTTCTGATACATGGAGTTTCAGTTTAAGAAAGAAATATTGGTCAATAATAGGTGATAACTAAAGTTAAATAGGAAGTCAGATCAGAAATGGAAACTTGCAAAGTGCAGGCCTTATTTTGTACACTAGATAATTAAAATATATGAGCACTTTCAAGGCAAGGTTTGGCAATATCTTTTCAATCTACAACACAACCATCAAGTTAATGCAAATAGGTTACGATAGCTCATTCTGATGATGTAAAAATCAGCTATAATTTTAAAAATGTTACATTCTTAAATTTTCTTAATGATAGATGCTGGTCAAATACATCAAATATACCATATACACTTACTCAGAATTCAAGTCTAACTGCAAATTTATAGACCTTGAGCTACTATCACATAATGCACCAGCATATCTGAGTCTATACGGTTTGCTAGGAGTAATCAGTAGAAGAAAAAACATAGTCGGGTCTGCTGGCAACATCTGATCAAGATCTATGATGTTTGCAGATGGACTCAATTTTAATGCAGGTACATATGGTAGTTCAACCTGTGTGTAATTAACTATTGCTCAAGGACCATATACAACTGACATAGGTAGGATCTGAAACAGTAAGTCCAGCTTAAGAATTTTCACTAAGCAACAGTCTCCATTGTACAAATGGTCCTCATGAGTTGATGGTTGTTATATACAGGTTGTAGGCATAAGAAGTAATGTACTAATTGGACAAACATGGCCCTTGTTTAAAAAGCAGTTTATGCATACTGGTGGTTACAGCTATAGCACTAACTGGAATGCATAATATTAACACAAATGCTTGCATTCAAATTGTATGAGCTGACTACCATACATAACTGAATACTTAATTTCACAAGGCTCTACAATTAAAAATTAAGAAAATCTATCAAATATTTTATTGGTCTTTGACATCTGATCTAGCTCTTAACTCATCCCTTGCTATTGGGCTAAAGTGACAAAAACTGTTTAATGATGTTCTGTACAGTGGTGGTGGTGTAGATTTACAATTTAATTTAATTTATTTCCAGTATAGTTCAGTTACTTTGGCCTTTAAAAATAATACAGACCAAGGAATACATTATTATATAACAGATTTAACATCTATGACTATTATAGCTGCTTGTAAACAGACAGAATTTGCTGAGACAGTAGTTTTCAAAACCACATGTGGTCACAGATAAATGGCCCCAATTCTAGCAAAAAGTTTTGATCTGACATCTTGCATTAAAATAAAATGACAAAAAGTCTAAATTCAAAAATTGTTTTGTTTTCTATTTCTGTTTTTATTCTGCTTTTTGATGAAAGTATAATAATAATAATAATAAAAATTTGAGTTACATGGGGCATGTAACTTGATTACATGCCACATATAATTTTGCTATCACTAAATAAAATGGACTCCATGATCATATCTGTCTTATAACAAGAATCATGTTTTTTGCCTAGTAAGGGCATGCTCTAATGCTATTCACTGAAGCCTTAAATTGATTTTCATTGTTAGTGAGGGAGTCTTATACTTAGGAGTTTTTCAAGTAAACTGTTTACTATCTATGTAATAAAACATTAGAATGAGTCCTTGGTCTTGTCTATCCCTCCTTTTCTTGATTGGTTAGTCATATATATATTATACAAGTTTAATAAAAGGGACATAACTCTGTAAATAAGCATGGAAAAAGAACAATATCTGCATGCTGACTTGGAATAAAAGTTTTTGTAAAGTTTTGAGGCAATTCATCAAAATCTGTACAACTCAGCAGCACAGACAATAATTATTGTACATAGCATATGCATTAAACACTCTTGTAAAATGTATTAGATCATAATGACAGAATTACATGTTCATGTTAACCTTACATCAATAATATGTACCAAGTTTCAAGGCAACTGCTGTGGGTCTAGTGCCCACAAGAATTTCCATATATAATATACACATTTTACACTGAAAGGAAACATAACTGAAGAAAATGCACTGGAACATGATGACAGAATGATGTGCAAATTTTGACCTCATGTCATCAATGTTGGCCACATTTCAATCAATTTATCAAAAGCTGTAAAACTTCTACTACCCATGTAAATTTTTCAGCATATAAAGTATACACAATAGAGCAACAAAGAGAATTCACTTTCTAAGCAATTCTAATGTGACATTCGGGTCCTTTGGAATTAAGAAACTTTCCACATAAATAGCACAATTTCATTATTTTTAATAATAAAAAAGACAAAAAGCAGATTGCATGTGTATTTGTGGGCCAAGCAAAGCATATTTTTTTTTGCATAAACATTTAATAAACACTGTCACAAAGCTGAATGAATTGTTGTAAAGGAATTACAGAACCATGCTGTACATCCAAAATGTCAAAATTTGTATACTGATCCCATAAGATAACTCACTGGCTTTTTTCTTTTATTTCTTTCTTCTACATTTGTGATGTAATAATGCAAAAGGGAGTAAGGATTTTATTATCCTTTATCTGAATTACTAACCTATCTCTCAAATTGGAGTGCTGAGATCCAAATTGTGAATATATAGACATATTTGGGATTGGGAAATGTAGCCCAAAAAAAGGTCAACAAAAATCCCTTTAAAGGGATATAACTCTGGAAAACACATCAGAGCATGATGATGATATCAAATATGTACATATTGACACCATTTTAATATTATCTGCCAAGTTTCAATAGTCCATGGGAAGTGTCATAGTACATTTATATATATATATATATATATATATATATATATATATATATATATATATATATATATATATATATATATATATATATATATATATATATATAACTTCAAAAAGGGGCATAACTCTTCAAAACATTGCATCATAATGAGGGTGCATGGGACAGTTTATGTACAAATTTAATTTTGCATACATCTTGGCCTAATATAAAAATTCATAAAATACAAAATCAAAAAAGGTCCTTTTTTGTGGATAGGTATAATAAAGTCAAACATAGGAATATCATTCACCTGTCACAAGTCAGTGAAAATTCATAGAATAACAAGTAGATACCCCCCCCCCAATTTATATACAGGTAATACCCATTATAATGTGACACTTGGGGTCCAAAGAATAGCATCATGATATAAGTGGGATTGCATTAATAAATTTTTTGAAAAGCTTCTCCATATAAAATGTGCATTGATATTTCAATGTCATAGGTTTTAACTAATGTCTTGATCATAAAGTATATTGTTGTTTTGTCTGTTGGATTTCATCAGACATCAAATATACTTCAGTATTGAATTGTATATATACCAGTATGGTGGAAATGGCACACAGTGAAGTTAAGGTGACATTAAATCCAGTGCTGTGATTAAAAATTGACTAGAGATACCAATAATCACCAAGAGTATGTATTCACCATATTAAAAAGAGAGCTCACCTTAAATTAAACAATTAGAGCCATGCTTCCATTGAATTATAAGCAGAATCACATTATAATAAATCACATTATAATGGGTTTTACATGTATACATTTTTCATGTCCAAAGGCCATTTCGGAGAACAAGTGATGATCATTGTACAAACACAAGCCCTTCCCTTTGGTGATAATTTTGAAAAACATTTGTATGTAATGGCTTGATGCAATACAAAATAGTTGTATTCCAGGCAGTTTTTGAGATATTCTACTCACTTTGAACCAATATGTCTACTGCTGTAAGTGGCTATCTTTGCTTCCAAGCCAACTATTGGTATTTCACTTGCTACATACTGTGCAATGACTATATAAAGTGTACATCATCATCATCCTAACATCATTTTCAATAATAACACAAGCTGGAAAGATCAAATGCACAAACATATCCATATCTTTAATTCTTACACTATAAAAACTCAAAAAGTCACACCATTGCCTTAAGTTAAGAAATTTGGTAGGGCCAATTTGGAAACTGTCCCCTGTCACCTAACAGAATAATCCAAACTTACTGACTCCAAGTTTCAACACAGTAAATGGAAAAATGTAATAGTAGTTGCATACAAGACTGTTGAGACATAAGGATAATCTAGTACCATATATACCCCATGTACAGGTCAGATCCAACTGCAAACAACAAAGACATTGATTTATCTTAGTCCATTGTATAAGGAACTGTGAAATCAGGGTCTATGTTGTTTGTTCTACTGGTTACTCCTGTAACTGTACCAGTCTTCACTGAGGCCCTGCATTATAAAACTTTCAAGACTGAAACTGAGAACTAGCATGAAGCCTGCAGATAAAATATCTCAGAAACGTTTGATATCCATTTGAAAGTTTCAGCTCGAACTGCTTCAATACTAATGTGGAAGCTGTGAAACTGTACTAGTTGTCATGTGGGTGGGTGGCAGCTATTTTGGGGAATTAGCTGGTAGAGCACACAAAAAGAAATGTCTAGGCTACATATTTCTTTAATGGTTACCTTCCACTGTCTCCAAATTCCCACCCTCCACTCAAATTGATTGATATGTTTTAAATTATGTTTGCACTATCGGCTTTATGAATGTTTATAGCCCTTAAAAGGAATAGAGGCCCCCTACTATGGCAGAGCTCTCTGTGCCCCAGTGCTTGGGTGTTAATGCCCCAGTGCTAGGGCATTGTATCTGATTGCTTGACCTAGTGATCTTTGACACTTGTTATTCTTGTTCTGCTAGATCAGAATGCCTCCAAGCCAGCTCCAAGGAAAGATAATGCATTGAAGTTCGACTGCATAAACGAAAGAGAGGGAGGTCCATTTCCTGGAAATGGACTATGATATCCAGCAGGGGCTTATGGGACCCACTGGCAGAGCCGCCAGCTAATCAAGTATATATCCTAGTCCTAGTGGACTTCACAAGAGATGACTGATATCATATATCTATAACTGGCTTGATTGTTTCTGGTACACAGTATCTGTGTTTCCTACATTAAACTAAACATTTGATATCTCACTAATGAGTTGTCCAGAAGTTGATTAAAAACATATAAATGATTATAATATATCTGATCAGACTCACTTACTTTCATCTTGTCCCTCAAAAAATAACTCTTATATAAATGAAGTTTATAGGTGCAGGTTGGCAAAGATTTTCAGAATTCAAGTATAAAATATCTATTTCTTTTAAAACAATATACAAATTATTCTTGCTAGTTAGAGAAACTTAATCTACTATCTTTTATTCTAATATCATCAACATTTTCAAAAATCTAAAACTGATTATAAGTCTTGTAAATAATCATTTATTTAATTTGTACAAACATAATTTCTGTTCTCACTAGGTAGAGCATGGGGCCAGACCTGTTATCCAAATGATTAATGCCCCTAAGGTCATGGGTTGAGCTTGGTGTAAAGATTCTACTTGTATTGTTTTTAGACTGCAGAAGCATAACATTTCTTGAGAAGTGAATTCTGTGCAACATAGCTATGTATAAGACAAGAAATTTGGAAAACAGGTGAATCATATCAAATGTCCCCACCACACTGATATTGATCAAATAATTTCAAGCCATGCAATAAACTTTGGTTTCAGCTCTAACTACTTTGATGCCAATCAGCCCTGTCACAAGTTTCTGCTGGATGAAATGACGTACCTGGATAAGCAGCACTTTCAGTGCCCATACACACTCAGAAAAAAGTACTAGAAGTTGCAAAATGACACCCTAGAGAGTTGCCTCTGTCACCCACCTCTTACATTGACCCTGATACGGATGATCCTATCATTGTATGCATTGCAATATACATTGATTTTAGCAGAATCCCTTAATTTCAGAGGTAAAAAATAATTATATAATAATTGTGTCTCATTTTCAGCTAAAAGCTGCAACTACATAATAATAATGCCTTAGGAATCTGAGGTTACCTTTGAAGACACCATCATTAACCTCTCAAAAAGGAACTACTGATTTCAAATCAATAGTTTATAGAGCCAAACTTCTGTCACCAGTTATAATGAATTTAAACTAACTTTTTATCAAAGACAGACAATACATAGAAATATTGCCCTTCTGGTCATGATAGATTAAATGTAGTATAATACACAAGTATTACATATATTTAGGTTATTAAAAGTCCATTAGGTGTTATTCCTAAGTTATTACATGGATTAATAATTGACAGAAATGATGGGGTGAATATCAGTCATTCATGTTCATAAGGAAAATAATTGCTCAAAATAGAATACAATTTAAATGGGTTAAGAATCTAATGCTTTTATTAAAATCAAAACTGTAAGGTTACAACTTCATCAACTTATGTCAAATCAGCATCAACCAAGATCTGTCCTCATGTGTTTGAAGACTGCATCAACTAAGATCTGTCCTCATGTGTTTGAAGACAGCATCAACCAAGATCTGTCCTCATGTGTTTGAAGACATATATAAGCTATTTAGGACTGATGCAATGTGAAACCAACTCATGATGAACAAATGGTAGGATGCAAACCTGAACCCTTCATATTTAGAATACAGTACATTAACCACTGAACCTCTAACTGCAGGTAAAGACAATCAGACCATTTGAAGGAATTTAAGACAACATACACACCAGAAGAATTTTTTCTTTTCTATGGTAGCTCACTCTGGAGTAGGAATACATTTTGTCAGTAGTGATAGTAGACTGGTACACCATTCCATGAAGATATTTACTGCCAGCATGGCTGCACCAGAAGGACAAGGTTGGAGAGGGGGTCAGTATCCTTAATGGTGCAATTTTTTTTTTAGAGATTTTGTCACAGCACAAATTGTCATGGTCAGTGTAACTATTAACTTTGACATATGAACAAATCTCACAATCAAATGCTGCCTGTGAAGAATGGGATATGCTCTATTTGGGGGCATGATTGGATTTTAATTAGGACCCAAAAGGATAATGGTCTGACAAACATTGTAATATAAGGTTAAGTAGAGAAACATGACAAAGTAGAGACAATCCAGGGACAACTTATGCCATTTAAAAAAATGTGTCATAAAATGAAATTTTCCAGACTAGTTATTCATATAGGTAGTATAGACATAATTATTCTGACTTTAATGGGAATGTTAAAATTTTGGTGGTCAGGTAAAGTTAATCCTGATTAGCTAATCAGGGATTTTTCATTCCCAGAAAAAATTCAAGGCTTTATGTAATCTACCATGCAAAATTAGTCAGACCAAGTGTTTTTACCAAAAGAGAAGTCTGAGAGACTGAGGAAGTTAACAAATAATTTTTATCATTAAATAAACTTTCCAAGTGACAGGGATTTGGAAAAGTTTAAGAGACCATTAACCAGAGAGAGATAGAGATTCCGTTGCATAGAAAGAATGAGTCTCAAAAGGCACAAAAGTATTGTCTCAAGCACATACAATATCTTCAATGATGTAAATTTGTAATTATTTCTTGAATTTAAAGTTTTAAATTCATACTAGGTTTCCTTGAGTTCAGAAGTTAATCATGCATTCATGATCTTGAATGTTATATGATTCATATATTATAAGAATGTCATACAATATTCCATTGATATGAATGTGTTCAGATTTAGTGGTTTGTAATTTTATAGTTATATATTATAGGAATTGCATGCGATACTCTGACAAAAACTGAGAATCACTGTATCTGTCCTAAATGATATGTATCTGTTCTAAGAATTGATTGCATATTGTCTATGTCAATGAATCACTTATTAGCAAAAGTAGTGTAGCTGAGGAATTAAGTTGTTAATTCTCTTAACTGACAATGTATTGACTGACATTGTTCAGCTAGTAATTTACAGCCTGCAGTGGGATGTAATAGTTTATCAAAGGTCTAGTTATACCATGGTTCCAGTTATGAATGCAGATTAAAGGTAAGACTTTAATTTTATAATAATTGGGATTATAACAAGTGTGTGTGTGTGTGTGTGTGTGTGTGTGTGTGTGTGTGTGTGTGTGTGTGTATCAGGATGCAAACAAACCACATTAGCTAAGTTCTAATGAATTATGATGATATCTGACAAAAAGACTGGGATATTGTTTTATCCCAGAAGAAAACCTGGCAAATATTTAGGTTGCATATTACATTTATTGGAAGTGGACAAAATGGCTCCATACCAGTGCTACACAGTGGGAAGGAGTGGAGACTACAACCTTGTTTGGTTGATGACCTGATGAGGTTGGGGAGAAAGAAAAAAAAGAAATACAGCACCACTGACCTGTTGCCAACAGTGGAAATGAATGGAAACATTCAGGTTATGCCAACATGCTGGCAATTTGAGTTTGATCATTTACTCACTTCTATTATCAAACTTGTTTTATTGTATTAATGGAATATGGTGTGTCTGTTTTTTTAAATTTTAATGTAACTTTTAATAAGTTTTCAGCATATCACTATTCTGCAGAGTGGCTGTTTATAGTGATGCCTAGCACTGTGGTTTCATGCCGAAGACATGCAGCATGATGTCCCACCCAGTCACATTACACTGACACCAGGCCAGTCCAGTCCTAACACTAACATCTTAATGCTAAGCATCTATCGAGGCAGCCAGTAGGACCATTTTTATAAGTCTTAGTACTACTCAGCTAGGTTTGAACCTGTGACCTCCTGCATGTGAGGCAGATGCTCTAACCACTAGGCAATAGGAGCAGTAAAGGGAGTATGGGATCACATAGGTAGCAATATATGTACTGGTGTAGACAAAATTTATTCTCACCAAAAAAGACTACTGGTAAATTAAATTTTTTGTATTTGTCATGACTAGCTTTGAATTCATAATTTAATATATACTTCTATATGTTATTTCCAGAAATTATTATTATGTAAGTGAATCTGTCCTGTTACCATCCAATACAGTGTCACTCAACTTACAAAGTAATTTTGATTTTTCTGCTTAGCCTTGAAAACCATGATTAAAGGGGAATAACTTGCCAAGACATTTAAATATATCACCATATATATGAACAAACATCATACAATGTATTTTACTCAGCAAAAAGAGTCGCTATGCCAAATTCACACCTGAAAATTGCAATTTCCATAAAACATACCGAATTCAAAGACAATTATCATGATTACTATAAGAAAGGATTGAATTCTTTACATGTGTACAAAGAATCTTGTAGGATGTAACATGCAGGTCTATTACTTTTACTACCCTGGGCATGGTAACAAAATAATGTACAGTCAAGCCTGTCATAAAGGACACCTCTGTAAAGCAGTCACTATCAAATAGACAACTTTTCAAGGTTCCTATCAGCAAATGTCTGTAGAAATAAATTTATAATATGCAGCTACCTGTATTAGAGCCCCAGACTACTTAAGCAGCTGCCAGTTGTAGAGGTCAAGACTGTTTTAACACACCAATTTAGAATTCACTTCCAGTCATCTATCTGAATGAGAATGAGGCTTGTACTTTCACACAGTGACCTACCTTTAATCAGCAAACAAGTCTATATCCATCAGTGGGTCAAGCCAATATAAATAGATTCTACCTACAAGTATATAGCAACTGAATCAAGTTGTAGACAATATCAAAATGACTTGTGGATAATGGTATTTATATTTACAATATCCTCTCCTCTTATGAGTCTCTTAGAATTCCTAAAAATTTAGAGGTGTGTTGTTTCCAGCCTAATGGTTAATCCCTTATATCTGTTATATACACATCCAGTCTGCAGCTTTTATCACCACTAACCAGATACGCTTAATCAATGAATGAGGACAGAACACAAATACTGTATACCAGTCTTAGGCCAATTTACTAGATAAATGTTTACTGGTATTAAAAAAAAATACCAAGTGCTCTAATGAATTATAATGTTTTGTTTTTTTTAATTTGTTTACATAGATGACAAAGTCAGCCATTTTACAATAGTTTTCAGTCTTATGTATTCATGTGTATACTGTAAACATTTGAAGTCATTCAGTAGAGACTGGGGAAGTTATTTACTATTATTTCATTATACCAAAGTAAGATTAGAGTACTTGTGAAATTGCATCCTCCATTCAAACAAAGATCTCCTGTATGAAATTAAGAATGCTAAATAATGTCTATTGTCTACAAAATATTCTTTTGGATTCAAGCGAAATCTGATTCATTAGTTTCTCTCCTATTAGTAATTTCAGCCTCACTCTCCTCTAGTCAAATCACATTATTATTATTATTATTATAATTATTATTATTATTATTATTATTATTATTATTATTATTATTATTATTATTATTATTATTATTATTATTATTATTATTATTATTATTATTATTATTATTATTATTATTATTATTGATTTCCAGCACTTCATCTTGCAATGTAAAGATATTTGGATCATTGTTTTTTGAAGCTGATGTAAAGACAATAGATTTTAAATACTGCCTGGTTATAGATGGTATCCAGCAAGTACAATAAGTAAATAGGTCACTCTGAACAGTACAATGTAACTGGCTTCCATCTTACATTGAAACAAGTTTTCTCCTCACAGCTTCTTTACAGATGCTTGGTTTCTCTTTAGACATGTAGTTCTGTTATTGTTATTTTCATGAATTTGTACTTTCAGTGTTTATAGTAAGATTGGCTTCTCTGTACCAATATGTAAATCTTATTTCTTCTATGTGTGTATGTGTGTTTAATGTAAATCTTATTTCTTCTATGTGTGTATGTGTGTTTAATGTAAATCTTATTTCTTCTATGTGTGTATGTGTGTTTAATGTAAATCTTATTTCTTCTATGTGTGCATGTGTGTTTAATGTAAATCTTATTTTCTCTATGTGTGTATGTGTGTTTAATGTAAATCTTATTTCTTCTATGTGTGTATGTTTGTTTAATGTAAATCTTATTTTCTCTATGTGTCTATGTGTGTTAAATGTAAATCTTATTTCTTCTATGTGTGTATGTGTGTTTAATGTAAATCTTATTTTCTCTATGTGTGTATGTGTGTTTAATGTAAATCTTATTTTCTCTATGTGTGTATGTTGGTTTAATGTAAATCTTATTTCTTCTATGTGTGTATGTGTGTTTAATGTAAATCTTATTTCCTCTATGTGTCTATGTGTGTTTAATGTAAATCTTATTTCTTCTATGTGTGTATGTGTGTTTAATGTAAATCTTATTTCTTCTATGTGTCTATGTGTGTTTAATGTAAATCTTATTTTCTCTATGTGTGTATGTGTGTTTAATGTAAATCTTATTTCCTCTATGTGTCTATGTGTGTTTAATGTAAATCTTATTTCTTCTATGTGTGTATGCATGTTTAATGTAAATCTTATTTCCTCTATGTGTCTCTGTGTGTTTAATGTAAATCTTATTTCTTCTATGTGTGTATGTGTGTTTAATGTAAATCTTATTTCCTCTATGCGTGTATGTGTGTTTAATGTAAATCTTATTTGTTCTATGTGTGTATGTGTGTTTAATGTAAATCTTATTTCTTCTATGTGTGTATGTGTGTTTAATGTAAATCTTATTTCCTCTATGTGTGTATGTGTGTTTAATGTAAATCTTTTTCCTCTATGTGTGTATGTGTGTTTATGCCTTTGTAAGACCTTGTTTAGGCCAAAATTTTGGGAACTTGCTTTCTTTCTTCAACTTATTTTTAAATTTGCTATAGTCCTTGCATAATGTGGGTATGGTTGCAGATACCATTTTATTATTTGATTGTAATATTACATATAAAATACCTTAATAGAATGTAGGAATTAATGGCTGTGGATCCCACTTCATTATTTAATGGCAATGTTATGCATACAATATTTCAATACAAGATTATCTGGCCTATCATAAAGTTAGTCCAATTTTATTGCTCCATGAACAATGTTAAAGATAGGTACACATACAGACAGAAGCATTTGAAAAATGACATACTATTGCTAGGGCAGTTATCATTTCAAACTTGAATCTGAAATACACACAGAAATGTATGCTAAAATTCTATTTTGAAAGTGTACATTTCAACATATTATTACATATAACTGAAACAAAGATTCTTTTCTAAGGAACACTCAGTCTTGCATTCACAAACAGTGATACAATATATGCTCCATAGCCTATTACTATTTTTAAGAAAATAAATCTTAATTATATAAAAAAGTGTAATGACTATGGTAAAAATATCGGAGTGGTGTCGTAAACTAATTCAGGGGGTATAACTGCTTACTTCATTTCTATTGGTTTAGTTGTGAAGAGAATAAGACAAAAATTATTGACTTTATTACAATTTTAAAGATTTATATTCTTCTCAATAAAGAAAAATATGTTGCATTGCATGCCATGTTAACTATGCAATGCAGTTTTAACTCAATACAGTTAAAAAATAATTTCACTTTAAGAAATTGCCCATTGCCTGAATAATGCATCTCCCCCAAGCTGTATTCTAAATTGGGTTAAAATAATAACAAATAAAATGAAAGTAAAAAAAGTTAATGCTGAGGTTAATCTAGGATAGGGACAGATGTACAATCAGCTAGACACTCCTATGGGTGCCAATGTGATCAAAGTAAGAGGCTTATACCAATATGGACTTGAGAAAATTCACTGGCAAGTTTAGAAATGGAATAAGCTAATGGATCAGTAGGTGTCAAAGTGATGCTTAATGGAATAAGGTAATGGATCAGTAGGTGTCAGAGTGATGCTTAATGGAATAAGGTAATGGATCAGTGTCAGAGTGATGCATAATGGAATAAGCTAATGGATCAGTAGGTGTCAGAATGATGCTTAATGGAATAAGCTAATGGATCAGTAGGTGTCAGAGTGATGCTTAATGGAATAAGGTAATGGATCAGTAGGTGTCAGAGTGATGCTTAATGGAATAAGCTAATGGATCAGTAGGTGTCAGAGTAATACTTAATGGAATAAGCTAATGGATCAGAAGGTGTCAGAGTGATGCTTAATGGAAAAAGCTAATGAATCAGTAGGTGTCAGAGTGATGCTTAATAGTTATAAATCAATTACAGCACAGACAAAACACACTACTCAAATTCCCTGAGGCACACTTTAAACTTTTACACTTGTGCATGCTTTGGTGACAATCAAAATTGATCAACCTTACCTCTCCTAAGTATATGCCTTAGTGATCCATGGAAAATCCTAAAGGAAAACACAGTAACTTACAAAATTACCTTTCATCTTAGAATTTATATTATGTCATCATGATCAAATAACTATATAAATAAATCAAGGTCATATCAGATAATCATCATCTATGTAGACCATCCAGAGATGTTTTAATATTTCTAAACCATATGGTCCAAGGTACAGCTGTTATTTTAATTTGTGTTCTTCTTGTTTTGTTTTCTCAGTGTAGATGCAGCTAAATTTAGACTTGTCTCTATAATCTAATTATTTGATCAAGACAAAAAAACAAAGACAAAATGGCCAAATGGCTCCATGATATTTGACAAACACAGTTGGATTTGACAATTACAAATCTTAGTACTGTGTGGTCCCTCACTTAACATGGTCTACATAGTATAAATTGTTTACATGATTGGTCTTAATGAAGCCCTAACATTAGTACTGTGTGGTCCCTCACTAAACATGGTCTACATAGTATAAATTATTTACATTATTGGTCCTAATGTAGCCCTAACATGATCTACACTGTATAAATGATACAATGATTAGTCTGAATGCAGTCCTAACATGGTCTACATGGTGCTAATGGATCACATGTTTAGTCTGAATGCAGTCCTAACATGGTCTACATGGTACTAATGGATTACATGTTTAGTCTAAATGCAGTCCTAACATGGTCCACATGGTATAAATAGCTCACATGTTCTGTCTGAATGCAGTCCTAACATGGTCTACATGGTACTAATGGATCACATGTTCAGACTGAATGCAGTCCTAGCATGGTCTACATGGTATAAATGGTTCACATATTTAGTCGGAATGCAGTCCTAACATGGTCCACATGGTATAAATAGCTCACATGTTCAGTCTGAATGCAGTCCTAGCATGGTCTAAATGGTTCTAATGGATCACATGTTCAGTCTGAATGCAGTCCTAGCATGGTTTACATGGTATAAATGGTTCACATGTTTAGTCTGAATGCAGTCCTAACATGGTCGACACAGTATCAAAGGTTTACATATCTGGTCTTAATGCAATCCTAATATGACCTTTATCAGTGGTTCCCAAAGTGGGCAGTACATGGTAAAAATAACTCAGTGCTCAGTCTGAAGAGTTTTCACACAGAATCTACCTCAGTATAGGAAATTTCACTTGTATTGTACTGGGTTTCTGACTAACTTTATAGAAAGAGCCAACACTCTCAGAAATAGGTGAAGATTTGTTGGGGTCTTTCCACTAATAAAAAAGTATGTATTAATAGTATTTTCACACTATTATGGGACTCTCAGTTCTAGAGTAATGAAACCCTTTGCCTGAATGCAGTACAGTGCAGGTCCAGGAATGACTCTTAATCTTTGATTCTCAGTACAGGACTAGTATATAACTATTTACATAAATTATCTGTGATATGTAAACTGGCTTTTTTGTTACTCCTGTCAGTACATCCCTATCTAAAATACTACTGTTTTTACCCTGGGTGGCCAAGAAGGGTTTGCGGGTGCATCCATTTTGTTGCACAATGGGATGACCTCATGAGAGAGTTAGTTGAACCAAAGTATCAGAATATGATGGAACTGTAAAACAGTTCATTATCAAGTCCTTTTCCTTTTGTTACAAATGCTACGCTATACATATAAGATCAGACAAGGCTGCCTTTAATAGCATGTCTATGGGAAAGGCGCTTAGTTACTAAGGTCTTCTGCATGATGCAGCTGTGCTAATGTGTTAACAGTGCCCTTAAAACCAACAAACCTTACATAAACATATTCACTAATGTTCAGTCGGTTACAATGGTCATTTACTGTGTATACATACTAATATTCAGTTAGTTACAATAATCATTTTTCTGTGTATACATACTAATGTTTGGCTAGTCAGTTATAATAGTCATTTACTGAGTATACATACTAATATTCAGTTAGTTACAAGTCATTTACTAATGTATCTTTATACTTATACATATGATATATATATATTCTTTTATGATTACAATGTTTTACTCTATATACCTATTTTAATTTAGATGTATGGACTGCAATCTGAAATAAAGAATTCTTATTCTCTCTTATTCTCTCTTACTATGGGCCCCAAGTGGCTGCTGTCCATTATGGATCACTGCCATCTCACTGCTGTCTGTCTGCGTGTGTTCTGAGTCTAAGATTCAGGGAATGTAGATATGTGAGAAAGCTTGCCAGTAGCTTCTTGTGGGTCGGTGGTTCTTTCTGGTGATTTCCTGGTTTCTTTCTCCACCATTAATACTGGCCACCATGTATAGCCTATCGTGTGCTGAAAAATGTGTTAAGCCCCACAACAACAACTCTCTTACTGTGTATACATACTAATGTTCAGTCAGTTACAATAGTCATTTACTATGTATAGTATTAATGTTCAATTAGTTACAATAGTCATTTATTGTGTATACTTACATATAAGTCAGATCAGATCTGGGTCTATGTTGTTTGTTCTAACAATTATTTGAACAAACTGAATAGAACCAGATCTGTCACTACTTTAAAATGAGGCAGATCTTGGTTTATGAAAATTGCAGTTGTACAGACTTAGCAAGTTCATAAGTCTACAAACTTTATAAGGACCTGTTGAGGCTATAGATATAAACAGAAGAAAGAAACATTCTTTCAGTGGGATTAAATTACATGTTAACATTCCTACCTACAGAGTTTCATGCCTCTGTAACTATCTAGTGAGGTAAATAACCACTCCCTTCTTTGATCACATGGCAAAGAACACAAATTTAATTGTGTGTCTTGACTTTACATGTCAGTAAGCATGCTATAGACCTTGTCCTTGTTTCTGGTTAAGTCAGAACATATCACCTTACAATATTTTGGTGAGCTAGTCACACTTGTTGATTATCTTATCTATTTGCAAGGCATGAATACCTTTTGGGAAAATATATCAAACTATTGAAATATGAATGAGTGAGTAAAACAGCAACTTTATTTAACAGGAGTAAAGCTACTACATGCTGATTGTATGGAAAACAACTGTATTACTGTACATACTTATAAATCAAGCCCAAATGCAAGTTATAAAGACCCAGATCTACTGTCACATAATGTGCCAGCAGATCTGGGTCTATGCCATTTGTCACTGACCCTGATCTGTTAGCATATTATGTGATGTCAGATCTAGTTCAATGTTGTTTGCAGTTGGAATGGACTTGTAAGCCAGCACATTTAGTATATTATGATTTTGAAAGTCCCAGTGAGGAGACAGCTATGTCTCTAATACTTTTCTGGTGGCCTAGTGGGTAGAGCATTCACCTTGGATGCAGGTTAGAACCCCATCACAGTCATACCAAAGACTTATAAAAATGATAATAATGGCTTGCTAGGCGATTGGCCTTATGAGGTTAGTGTTAGGACAGGTATCAGGATAATGTGACTGGGTGAGACATCAAACTACATGATGCCCCTGAAGTGCTATACATCACTATAAACTGCCATACTGCAGATATCATAGCAATATGACTGAAAATTTTTAAAGCTGTCTTAAAAGTCCAAATTATAAACACATTTCTCTGATGATAGAGCCCCAAAGGACCAGTTCTTTACAATTGATACAATGTAGAGGGTGATATATCATTGGACATTTTTTCCTGCATTAACATTTGCCAAAATTTCTATAGTGGGGGGTAAGCTGTAGTTTGCTGTTGGATACAGCTGTAATACACAAACAGTATGTTGCTGTGACCCATAAGATCAGTGTAAATGTGCTGGCTGCAAAAGACTTTGCAAAGTTTACAAAAAAATATGTTTGAACATATTCAATTACTAATTCATATTATTAAATTATTATTGCAGATTGCATCAATAAAAGATTTCTTATCTTAGGCTGATGTGTGATTTGCTTAAGTTGCTAAATATATGTAATTATTAAAAAAATAATTTTTTAACTGATTTGATGCCTTTTGTTGAAATAAAGATAAATACATGTATTAAAAGGCAATAAGTATAAATGAATACATATTAGTGTGAAAAAGTGAATGTTTGCTATAAATAATTTTTAATTCATAAAAATTAAATTTCTTTCAATATATATGTCAAATTAAATTCTTTCAACATATTAAGGATTTGCTCATGCTACAAAGAAAACTGTTTTCTATCATAAAATTCCAAATTGTATGAAATATATTCTCCTCTGAAGATTGTAGGGAACTTTCATCCAGTAATGTGTGTGTATGTGTGTGTATGTGTGTGTGTGTGCATTTTTAATGTAGCTTTAACAATTTTTCAGTCATATCACTATGATGTCTGCAGTGTGAAAGTTTAAAGTGATGTCTAGCATTGGGGCATCATGCCACAGACATGTAGCATCATGTCCCACCCAGTTACATTATTCTTACACTAGGCCAACCAGTCCTAACACTAACCTTTAAACGTTGAGTGCCTAGCATTTAGGCATCTGTTAGTACCATTTTGTAAGTCTTTGGTATGACTTGGCTAGTGTTCGAACCCATAACCTTCCACATATGACTAGCAGTATTTTAGCAGCTTGGAAATATCAAGTTTTTGCACCATTGATATTGTGTAAGTATGAAGTGATATTTGATTGTATTTATCTTCACTTTTTGCAGCCTCATTTTTAACCTTAACTCACAATGGAAGCTTTATTGCAAACATGATAAAACATGATCCTAGTTGATTTTGTACCAACTATGGATCCAATCAGTTATTTTGTGTGCTTATGATGGTGTGTGTGTGTGTGTGTGTGTGTGTGTGTGTGTGTGTGTGTGTGTGTGTGTGTGTGTGTGTGTGTGTGTGTGTGTGTGTGTGATCTGAACATTTAATGTAGCTTTAACAATTTTTCAGTCATATTCGATACAAGGTCTGCAGTGTGGCAGCTTATAGTGATGTCTAGCACTGGGGCATTATACCACAGACAGGTCGAACGATGTCCCACCCAGTCACATCATCTTGATACCAGGCTGACCAGTCCTAACACTAACCTCGTAATGATGAACATCAAGCGAAGTAGCTGTTAGTGTACATTTTTATACATCTTTGGTATGACTTTGGCCAGGGTTTGAACCTACAACCTCCTGCATCTGAGGTAAATGCTATAACCTCAAGGCTACTGAAGTGGTCTATGATGGTGTATGACACGTAAGTAACATATATCTGGTTATATGATTTAAAATAATTATTTATAAATATTTTCATGGTATTTAATGAGAGGAGTGAGTTGAATACTAATACGGCCCACTAAGTCTGTTTGCCATTTTAAGATGTCAGAGAATGTCAAATATGAAAAGTAGTATATGTCAAAAAGATAAATGTATTTTTTGCTGGTCTTGTTAACTCTGATGTAGGAAAACAGCAAAAAGGGAATTCTTTATTTGTTTTAGAATATGAATATTATGGCATGATACTCTGTTTGTATTTAGACAACAGTTCACTAAGAATAACCAGTCTCTTAAGATGTCCCAGGAGTGAAATCTCTGACTTATGTTACCTTGTTTTGGTTCCATTGAAACTCTTTAAACAGTGAAACTATGGTCAGTATATTCAGAAACTATCTGTATAATGAGTTTGAATTATGATATAACTTGTATGCATATGTAAAATCTGACCATATGAATTTCAGCTGTGAATGGAAACTGGTCCAAAATGTGATGCCTTTTTTGGCAGTACTACCTCTATAAAAATCAAATTAAATAATTTTGAGTACCACCATCATCTGACAAAAGAGCTAGTGACCTTATATTTACAGGTGTTTTAAAACCTGTACAAGTCAGCATTTGTGCACTTAAATAGCTTTAATTTAATGCTTTTTTGTTTACTCTACAAACAAGTTCAGTACAAGTGTAAAAAAATCAATGCTTCGTAAAGTGTTAATTCTCAATTGAAGTTATTTGTCTATCTGTGAGACTAGGTCAAGTGATGTAGATTTATTATAGTCAGTTGAGACTACAAAAGAACACCTCATAATTCCTATGCTTTAGCAGGGGATCTTCTGATCCCCTTTGTTCATCTGTATATCCCCCATCTATCTATCCATTTGTTCCCCATCTATCCATCCATCTGATATTTTCCACTTTTTTCCCGAAAATGCTTGGTGGAAATTAATGAAACTTTGTCAGTGCTCTTAGGGCATCTGTGTGTATGCTGAAATCATCCTTGGCTCCCATGCCATGGAATTCAAAGGAGCAAAGCAAGGGTAAGACTTTCATCAATTTCTATTACAATTTTAAAATATTTTCTGACCAAAAGATGCATTTATACATGTGATTAATTGTACATTATGTTCCATGGGTCACTGCCAGGGAGATGGATACCTAAAGGGGGAGCAGCAGAGTAGTCTGAACAGACCATTTTTCTGGACCTCCCCCCAATTTCTCTAATTGAAATTGACCCCTCCCCGAAAAAATGCAGCAAAAAGGGGGGCTGCACCCACTAATTTCATATCACCTCCGAAAAAATGCAGCAAAAAAAGGGGGCTTTACCCACTAAATTCATATCACCGAGAAAAAAATACGAGGTAGACCCCCCGATGATGCAAAAAATGCAGGACCCGGGGATATGCAATAAATTTTGGATGATCAAAGATTTCAGGTGAAAATTTACAATTTAATAAACAGATAGTTTTATATTATGGAAGTTGGAGAATCACCATCAAGGAAATATGCGAGGGAAAAACTCGAAGCGATTAAAAAATTTTTACCTGTCCACGAACGACTAAAGGAAAAATGACAAGGTCAACAGATGGCAAAAGCTGATCTAATTGAGGGTCGTCAAGAAATGTTTGCGCCGATTACCACAGATATAAAAACTATATTGTATGGAGACAAGGATGATCAATTTAAACCTGCAGATGAGGAAAAACCTATAGCTGAATTACTTCAGGAAATTTCTAAAGATGTTAAACCTGGACCAGCTGAGACTAAAGTAGGTGTTAGTTTTATAAATAAGTTGACGGAAGAAGGAAAAGAAAAAATTAGAGAAATTAAAGCGCTTAAACCAGAAGATAATGCAACATTAGGGGCGGCCGCTTTTCAAAGTTATAATGATAGAAAACAAATTTTAAAAGATGAGTACAAGGATAGTAAAATATCTAAAAAAAAACAATGGATAGATTGGATTTTTAAAATAAATAAAAATATTCCTGGTAATTTAATTAAAAACGCTGATGATTATAGGGATTTTATATACGGTGCTGAAGAAATGGAGAATGAAATAAAGGAACATGAAAAGGAAAAAAAAAACAAACTAAAAAAGGAAAATCAAAACGACAACAAAATCCAGAGCTAAAAGGAAGAGGACTAACCCCAATCGCCAGATCAACCTCTTATCATGACGAACAAATATGTCCAGATAGTCTTGTCAGAGATGTTTCTCGATTAGAAGTTCTCATAGGAGGAAGACGAGCGGGAAATAATTCTATTGAAGTTATCAATGAAGCTGCTGATATCGCACAAAGATTATTCCAGAATAAAATAATTGATCTTCATACATACAGGGAATTCGTTGACGACTTAATGGATAATCAGGGATATTACAGCGATTAATATCTAATTGGAGATCTAATGATTTTACAATAAGAATGATAATTCATTATAATCACGATAAACCAGTTCAAGTATATGTGGTAAATTCACGTCTACCAGTATATAAAACATTTTACGGTGATGGATTAGGAAATACTATTCTTGGATTTTTTACTAGAATGGCACCAAAAGTTGCTCCGTTTGTCAAACAACTCGGTACAAAAGCTATTGGTGTAATCGGAGATAAGGCACTTGGAGCCGTAGGAGAAGCAGCAGGTAAAACATTTTCCTTCGTAAAAGATAAAGTAAGTTCATTATTTAGGAAAAAACCAAAAATTCAGCCGCTGCCTTCAACTGAAAATATGCCAGCAAAAACAAGTAGAGCTATAAATAATGCGGCACAAGAAAAAATAACATCGTTGATAATGAACTCGCCAGAATTACTTCAAAATATTAATCTTTCAAGTGCTATATCAGGAAGCGGACTCAGAAGAAAAAGGTAATTGAAAATAAAAATACTAAAGTATAAAAATGTCATTTAAGAAAATAGTTGATACAGCATTTGATATGGATGCTCCTGTACCTAAAGATGATTCCGTAGGAAATTACCAATATTTTGCTTACAAGGCAGTTGAACCAAACTCAAGTGGAAGGATTGATCTTCATGTTCAGGATAAAAGTAAATACTTTTTGCCATGTGAGGCATATATCGAAGTTGAAGGAGAAATTTTAAATAAAGTTACCGGAAATGAGTACGCAGTAGCAGCAAAAGTTGGATTCGTAAATAATGGAATTATGGCATTATTCGAAGGTGCAAAATATATGATTGACGGAAATGATATCGAATCTATAAACAATGATGTTGATCTTGCAACAACCATTATTGGTCTTGCAAGGTATTCCGATGATTACATAAGATCGGCTGGACCAACAATGATGTTCGCTAAAGATAATTCCGATCATCCTGACCCCATGAGTCAGATTTTACGACGACCTAAAAATAGAGCTAATCCTGCTGTTGATATTGATGATGTTGAAGATTTATATTTTTCAAATCCTAACTATAATCTAGGTCATGCAACCAGAAATGCAATGCTGAAAGGAAATAGAAGGAGATTTTCATGTGCTATTCCTCTATCTCATATATTTGGATTTTGCAGAAATGTTAGAAAAGTTATTTACGGAGCTAAACATACAGTTGTGCTTCAACGAAGATCTGACGATAATAGAGCAATCTGGAGAGTTCCTGCTGATGCAGCACATCCTGAAGTTGATGACGCAAAAGTTGTTTTATCTAAATTAATTTTATGGATGTCAGTACTTACCCCATCTCTTGCAGTTAATCAACGTTTGCTATCTTGGATGGAAACCGGAGCAAGTAGTTTGATAAGCTGGTTAAGTACTACAACAGATACTCTTTCAAGTACTCAGACGGAATTCACATGGAATCTTCCAGGAAAGAGAGGTATTTCAGCTCCGAGACATATCTTCATTGCGCTGCAAAATAGTAATAGAACGCGTGGTAATGATCAACAAAGTCGCTCGCATATGATATTTGATCGATTAGATGTAACTCAAGTTTCTTTAAGAATAAACGGTCAGCAAGAGCCAGCTGAGCCGATAACATTAAGATCCAATAATGATGAAAATAATGTTGTGAGGGTTTATCATCAACTTTGGTCTTTTATGGGAAGAGATCAAAATGTTGACACAGGATTGCAAATATCTCAGTATGATTTTCAAACTTTATATCCAATCTATTACTTTTCACTGGAACATCTTGATCTGACAAAAGAATCTGTCGTTGATATAACTTTAAATGCGCTAGTAGGAAATCCTGGTGGTGAATACAGAGCAATTGCTGTTATCTTACATGATAAGTCTATGCTTATTGAAGGAATTGGTGGACAAATGAGATTAGTTGATGCACCATTATAAAAAAATATTTAAAAATTAGAATAATTCCAGCAATGAACTCAATTGAAAGAATATTTAATTTACAATAAAGATGACATATAGTACTGTTAATGTTCAATTGACTCCCAGTCAAAATAAGAAATTACAATCAAAATCCGCTAGAGAATGTGGAACTTCGATAACATTAAAATCAACTCAAATGTCCGCTGGACAACATAAACTATCGTTGACTGCAACACAGCTAAATCATTTCAATAACGCAAATATTGCTGGAAAAGGAGTTCGTTTAGATCTTTCAAAAGCTGCTATCAGCGATATGATTAAAAACGGAGGAATATTTCCGCTTATTCCAATACTTGCAGCCGCAATTGGACCTGCAGTTGCTGCCGCTGGTAAAGCTGCTGCGCTAGGAGCTATTGGTACAGCCGCTGGAATAGGTTTAAAGAAAGCTCTCGGACAAGGATATAAAAAAGGTGGAAAACAAGGTGGAAAACAAGGTGGAATATTGCCTTTACTTCCGCTACTTGCTGCAACTCTTCCTGCTATCCTTAAAGTTACAGCGGCAAAGAGAGCTACTGGACAAGGATATAAAAAAGGGAAAAGGATTAAGACTAGGAAGACCTCCAATGTATTAACGAAGTCATTTACGATTCCTATGTCTAATTTTGATCTCATCGATGCAGTAAAAAAATTAAAAATAAAAAATTTCAGGGGAGTTTTTATGAGAGATAAATTACCGCTAACTCCATCCAAAACCGAAACCGGAATAATTAATCTCGATGATAATACAGGACCTGGAACACATTGGGTTGCTTACGCGATTAACCCCAAAAGTATTGTTTATTTTGATTCATACGGATTAGCTCCACCGGAAGAATTTATAAAATATATATCACAGATTTATAAATCTGGAATAAAAACTCCATTTTATTATTCAACATTACCAACACAAAAATTAACTGATCCGCCAATTTGCGGCAGAGAAGTATTAAATGTTCTAGATGAAATATCTAAAAATCCTAGTAAACCACCGCACACAATCGTTCATAGATATACTAGCGAAAAAATCGCTGGCGGGAAAAATTACTAATATTTGATAATTTAAAATAATAATAATAATAATAATATGGCTGATATTTGGGGACGATCATATAGAACAGCTAAAGAAAAAAAAGGAATCAGCGCTGATGTTGACATCACCGAGATAACTAAAAAAATAAGAGATGAAATTGCTAAAACATCAAACCTGGCAAATATAGATCCTGATGAAATAGTAGTATTTGAAAATACATCCGGTAAATTAAAAACTAGTAACCTTCTCCTGGATGATCTCTTGACGAAAAATCCTACCGCGGTTGATGATTCAATAGTAGTATTTAAACAGGGAAAATTAGCGCCGAGTACGATTATGTCTAAGATCACTGAAAAACTCTCTGAATTTGAAAATTTTCTAAACGATTTCTTAGGTTCTCCGCGTCAATTATTTAATTTACAAATAGTATATATTAAAGCTGCTCTTGATAATCTAGTACTTCTTAGAACTGAATATGACGCACATATTACAAAGTTTAATGATCAAAAAGTATATAAAAACCTAGGAGAGTTAAGAACTGAGTATACAGATCATGTAAATAAGTTTAATGAACATATAACCAAATATAATACACATACATCTCAATTTGAGATGTTAAAGAGAAACTATAATTTGACCGATAAATCTTTTGAAAGGTTTTATGGTAAAGAAATTAAAAAATTAGATGATGTTGATCCTACAAAAACTCTACCTGCTATTTTAGATACTCAGCAAAAAACCATCAATGATGTTAATAGCATCACTGAGACTGTCAATAATAATTTGATACAAACACAAAATTCAATAAAAAAAAATGTCACTGATACGGTAAATAGATTTGGAGTAAATTTAGTTACTCTATCGAATAATTTTCATTCAAAAACTAACACCATTGAAAAAAATACAAGATATCGAAAGTGGTATTCCTGCGATAGCTGAAACAATTGGAAAAATAAAAATCGAATATCCAACTGACCAGATTAAACAAATTACTCATGTTGTAGATATTGGAGGAACTTCAGAATATATTCTTGGTCAAAATGATACACTAGCATTAAGTGGTGGCGGCATAAAAAGAATTTATCGTTTTACAATGATATCCAGTGAACAGTTTAATATTACGTGTTATAACACCACAGCTATCGGCAATGTATTAGGAAAGGGAATTAATACCGTAACATTTTTATCGGATTTTAACGTGGAATTTAAATTTGTTCCACTTGATGATACAGTAATTAGAGTCAAATACACGTATATGTTAGAGCATTTAGGGCCTGCATAATAAGAAGATCATAAAATTTACTGATTAATTAACATCTAAAATATTTTAAAATAAAACAATGAATAAATCTACTGAATCACTCAATGCCAATAATTTCCGATATGAAACATTAAAAGAATATTCCGCTAAACTTAAATCTCTCGCTGATGAATATCAAGTAAAAATAAAAAATATCAACGTAGAATTACCGCCATTGACGTTACAGTTTATTCCGTCTCGGGATTACTTGCCGGAGCTGGTATAATACTTTCATCGGTAACTATGATAGCACCTATCGCAGTTCCTATCGCGATATCTGCGTTATCAACCGTAATTGGAATTTCTACGGCAATTACTAAAAAATTATCATCATGTGCGCAAGTTAAATTAACGGATTATTTGACGAAATATACTATCGTGGAATCTGCTTATTCAAGAATTTCATCGATGATTTCAAATTCTCTCGACGACGAAGTAATTACCGCTGATGAATTTTACGCGATAACACAACTATATAATTCTACTATGGCGAAGATTGCATGCAATCTTTCAATCACTTGTGATTCTAAGATTAATGCAACTGAAAATACAAATTGGAAAAACACTAGTGTTTTAAATAAGAATGTCAGAAATTCAATTTCTCCAAAAAATATCGGATAATACATCACCGAGACAGACAAGTATGATTTCAATTTCTTCAAAAACATCTGAATTTACCATTAGATTTCCATCTCTGATTCAAGTCTATGAAATTGCACTGGCTAAACTTAGAGTATACCATAGCTGGCCTAATATCAGATCTAAACAATTTGGTAATCTACTACCTAATAATTCCCTGGTTTTCGCGTATAAAAATAGACCTGATGGTACTCCAGATTGGAATGTAGTTAGTATACCAACTGGAAGTTATGAAATTGAAGCCATCAACGAAGAATTCTCCCGTAGAATAAAATCTATCACAGGTGAACCAGCTATTGATTGAACTGCTAGCAGTTCTAATAAAAAAGAAATAGAAAAACCAAACATAAATATCATTGTCGATCAACCTAGGTTGTCGTCGATTATCGAAATCGCAGAAGGATATTCCGTAGATATATACGCTAGTTCCATAAGAACAGTACTAGGTTGGCCTGAAGCTCGACCTGAAATTATTATCGAAGATGATGAAGTTGTTCCTGAACCAGAGCCTAAAAAATCTGATTACATCACAGATGCAATAGGACCTGAAGATCATCAGTTTAGAACTTATAAAATTTTTGAAGAATTTGATTTTCAAAAACACCTTGAACGTAAATTAATGAGACGAATTTCATACGCTCTTTTAGTTAATAATTATAAAGGTATGATCAATGATCTCACTTTATTATTACCGGCGCTGAAATCTGGTCTTCTTTCACAAGCTGAGTTTATCACTATTGTCGCCGCAGGTAATAAAATCATCAAAGACTTGGAAATGTTTTTTTCAAAAATCAAAAACGCCTTCATCGACGATAAATCTTTCTTGTTTACAACAGAAAATGCTAAAGATTATAGAAGTTCAATAGCAAAAAATCCAGATTATACGTTTTGGGGAGAAAAGAGTTATTTATCTGATATAAAAAATAGACTCAATTTAGCAATCGAAGAAGGATTTAATAAAATTCATCAAGCGTGGAAAGATAAACAGTCAAACAAAAAAATTCTCACCCATAATAATTCTCCTGACGGCGATGGACGACATAAAGCCCGCGGCAACGTAAATATATCTAACGTTATTTCGCTAAATTTAACATGTTTCGCCGTCCAAGGAAGTTATCAGGTCAATATGGAACAATCTAATCGAGCTCATCCTGCGGATTTACTTTATTCTACTGCACCATCGCTGAGCCCGGGATTTCTGATCATCGATGATCCACCTAATCCAGTTTATATGCGGACTTATAATGATGTAATCTCCGAGATGAAATTTAGACTCGCAGATCAAGACGGTAATTTGATAGATTTGCGCGGTGAAACTTTAACAATCAGCTTGTTTGTAAGATCATGACAGATTTTATCCCTTGATGAAATATTATTAAAAATTATTATTAAAATATTTGTTAATATTATTTATATTTTTAACCTTGATGGAGTAATCATGGAGGTAATTATGACGGTAACCATAGCGTAACTATGGCGGTAATTATATGATAATCATGGCGGGAATAATGGGAATAATGGTAACTATAGCTACGCTATGGCTGCATTACGAAGCAAACATGTAATGTTTATTTTCAAACTTAACTAGCTGTGGTTATAAATATCACCGAGCAACCTGTTATTCCTGACTCCCTTGATGTATCAAGAGGTAATATGATTACACAATTACTCCACAATTACTCCGTGATTACTCTACAATTACCGCCATGATTACATCCATGATTACCTCCATGATTACTTATTCCTGATTTTTTTGCTGATTGAAAATTAAAAAATAATGGAAAAATAATGGAGTAATAATAAAATATTTTTTTTGTCCCTTGATTTTATCACCTTGATATATAATCAAGGTATAATGCCAGGCCGAGCTCGATATCTTACCCGTGAAGAAACAGATAAAATTATTTCACTGCGAGGAAAAATTCCTCCCGCGAAGATAGCTGTTCAATACGGTATAGGCTTAACTAGACTTTATAAAATCTGGGCTGATTCAACTCCCGATAAACAATTTCCCGGTGGTGTTGCAGGTACTCAGGCAGGTAAGAAATTAACTAAGGTAACGAAGAAATTAAAATCTGAGATTGATCAGCTTAAAAAACAATACGACGATGACAAAAAAATATTTAATGAAATGAAGAGCAACGATGAAAAAAATAAAAAAATACAACGTCAACAAGAAATACTCGATAAAATCATTGCTGAACTTAAGATCAATGACGAAAAAATAAAAACAGGAAAACAAGAACTACAGAAACAATCACTGGAATTAGCGGAAATAGATAAAGAAAAAAATATTAAAGAAAAAATACCGGTAAAGAAATCTATTGAACAAATACTTGAGGAAAATCTGTTAACGCTTGAAGAAAGAAAACTTAATTCCTGATTTTCAATCAGATAACAATTTATCCATTGCATCGCAGACATCTCTGATTGAATTTTCCTGCTGAAATATATCTTTGATAGAATCTTTTATTTTTTTATAATTTTACAAACTGGAATAAATTTTTGGAGGTGTTCTTTATTTCCAGACATATAATGTCTGGCTAGCACTTCCGTACGAGCGTTAATAAGCGTCTTTATAATTCTGTATTCGTTACGATGAGAAGGTGTTCCTCGGTTTCTCATGTCGGTGACGGTTTTATATTCACTGGCTACCCAATCGGATGAAAAAATATTATTAGCTGAAAAATCTATTTTTTCATCAACCTTGATTTTATCAAGGCTCTTAACTTTGTCGATGGCGTCACATAACTCAGCAATGTTTTCATCGTTCATGTTATATTATTTATGGGATTTTTTATGTTTAAATTACCGGCGATTTTTATCACCTTTATCAAAGAGTGCTATCTCAAGGGTTTTTTTATATTCGCCCGAGTAATGATAACCATGAGATTCATCATCGATAAATTTCTCATGAACAATCCAATAATTGTTATATAAGGTATTTATTCTAAGTTCGCGGTACATATTTAAAAAATAATGTCTTTGTTCTTCAGCAAGGTCCTTAATTTTCTCGCTGTATTGATTGTAAAGATCTCGTTCTCGCTGTATTATATCTCCATAAAGATCTATCAAATCTAAGTTTATACCATGAAATTCCGGCAGCGATTTGATATTATATTCAGATATATATAATTGCATAGCACTCAAGGCTTTTTTTTCTCCATTTTTTTTGATAATATTTTCTAAAATATTTTTGAAATAGGTTGCAAGTTTGTTCATTATATAATATGCAAAAAAATTATATATCTAATTGTTATATATGAAATAAATATAAATAAAATATTACTAAAAAAATATTATTAAAAATTGTTAAAAATTATTTATCGAACAAAATTTACATTTCTTTTGATACACAAAAGAAATCCAACAATTTAAATTTTTTGAATACGCTGATTTTGTAATACCATCGCAGCAACGTTTTACGGATGCTTTTTGGATGTTGTAATACTTACTAGCGGAATAAATCGATGGGAAGTATTTTTCAGATTCTTCCAAAGTTTTTCCATCAGATACTCCAATTACTTTATAACATTTCTGCTGAGATTTAATTCCAGGTGCTTTATTGAGGCAATTCTCACTCTGAGTAACTAACCTGAGATTTTCTATTCTATTATCGAGCTTATTTCGATTAATATGATCTATTACCATACCTGGTGGAATTTTACCATTAAAAAACTCCCAAATAAATCTGCTTAATAAATATTTTATTATTTTTCCGTTATGGTAGATGGTAAACATTGCATAACCAGTATTAATTACATGACCAATATTTTTTTATTTTTTTTATGTTGAATATTACCGTCACTGATATACTCGTATTTTGCATAAACATTATCTGCCATAGATGCAGCTTTATCCATTATATTATATGGAGATTATTTAACCTCTAATTTCTTTTTGTAATCTCCTGTGATGAAATCATTCTCGGTGAATATTATATTATATTTTTTTGTAATATCTAGCAAAAGTTCTATATCTCATTCCGCCACAATCATAACACAGTTTAATTTTACCTTTGATGGCAAAACCGCATTTAATGCATATTACTTTTCCAGGGGATCCGTTTTTAATTTGCTGATTATGTGTTGCACAATATTCTCCAACACAATTTCTGTTACATGATCCTCGATCATTTTTCCATATCCATTTGCACTTATTTGACATGCTATATATATATATATATATATATATATATATATATATATATATATATATATATATATATATATATATATATATATATATATATATATATATATATATATATATATATATATATATATATATATTTTAATTTTTAATTGAAGATATTTATTATATATATATATATATATATATATATATATATATATATATATATATATATATATATATATATATATATTGATGGAAGATAATAATAATAATATTCAATTTTTGAGGGAGAAAATCTTCAGAATTTAACGATAGAACCTTCTAATAAATATATGTCTAAAAAATTATCGAGGTTAGATGTTATAGAACCTGCCCGTGTGAGACAAAGATTTGATCTAGATGGTCCGATAAAACCTTTAAAACATCGATCGAAAATAATTAATGGAATCAGAGAAGCAAAAAGAATTTACAGGGAAAATGGAGCTTCTTATGTTTATTCATCGCACGTAACAAACCGAGATAGCAGAATTATTACGGTGGAACGAGCTCGGGAAATATTATCGATGATAGATTTTGGTACAAGGAAAAATCCAAAAAAATATACAATACAGTCTTCATTTTTAACTTTTAAAAAAAAATTAACCGCGGAGGAAATAAAATTCAGAAATGATAAAGTATTATCGGTGCTATTTGGATTAAAACCCCTTGATAAAATCAAGGGAAAAAAGTAGTAAATCTTTGAAATCCTGGAAAGTATTTCATCATAGACGCAGGGTTTCTGATGGCAGTAGAGGATTATTTGTGCTGAGTACAACACCGGAAGCCTTAGTTTATATCGATGAAAGATATTATAATATAGATTATCCGTATAATACAACAATATATGGTATATTTCTAGTGCCGACTCCAAATGATAAAGAAGTTGGCGGAATGAAATTATCACCTTTGACGATGTCAAAGACGTTGAATTGTGTAGCTGAACAAGTGATAAAACATTTTATGAACTCCAAACGAGGAAATGGATTAACTGAGCGGAGAATGCAGATTATTAACGCGTGGAATAATAGAATTGGAGATGGCGGAGCTACCAAGGAAGATATAATTGAACTAGAAAAAAAGTTAAAATTTCCAATTGTGATAAAAATGTTTCCTGATAGAGTATTTTATAATTCCGGTTGTTATCAATCTAAAGGATCTCCTATTGAAATTATTGATCATAATTTTCATGCTTGGGGAATCGGAGATGGTGATTTCCCAGAAAAAAAAACTGTTAGATATTATTCCCTTGATTCATCAAGGGGAAATATGTTTGATTGGATTGAATCAAATATGAAAAATACTCCCGGGAACGTATGGTTATTCGGCAACGAAGATGGATATAATCAATTTGTTGTTAGAGATAATTCTTCTTCTGGGATAATTTATAGAAAGGAAGAATTACAATCTGACATGATGGAGATGGCTAACAGGTACACCACCGCTGATGATGCTGAAAAATTAACTTAGGTGAGTTTTTCAGTAGAATCTGTTGCGTATCAAATAACTAAAGAAAAAAACGGCTGGAAACCAACAAAAAAGAAATTTATCAATGATGTTAGAAACAGCTGTATTGAATTTTCTCATGGCGGATTATGGAACACTGAATACGAGTTAGATGATAACATAAAATCAGTTGATATGATCGCGTGCTATCCAGGAAGTTTTCTTGGTGGTGGAGAATGTAATAAGTATTTTAAACGATTTGGAATTCCTGGTCATAATATGATAAGGAGATCGGTAAACGGAACTTTACCTGATTATGATCTAACAGGATTTACAAAAGTTATTCGATTTAAACTTGCTGATGGATTACATCCGGTAAGTTACTTATGGCTTGGAAAACATATAGTTAATAAAAAATGGTTACCAACGGTGGTGCTGCGCTGGGCTTTAGATGTTGGAATATTAACTGATTTAGTAGTGAGTGAAATAATATTTAGTGAAAAACAAACTGATATTTGGTTACCAACTCCGGAAAAAGATAAACACTGGAACAATGAAGCTCTTCGTGATTCAGTTATTAGCGAAAGTAAGCGAATTAATAGAATTATAATAGGAAAATTTACTCAGGGAGAATACGGATATGATGATATTCGTCGTCGAAAAACAGCAAAATTAGTAATAGATCCCGGAGAATTAAAATTTGTCGTCGATGATGCAGTATCTAAAGGTGTGTTATATCAGCAAACAAATGCTAATTTATCATCAGGAAAATTTTTTGGAGTTATTGTTGAATATTTTGGTGAGGAAATGCCTCAGTATACTCATTTAAGATCATATATGCTTGCTTATGTAACAATAAATTTGTTAAGTATGGTAAATCGATTTCCTAGGGTGGCACTTAGAGTTGCTACTGATTCATTTTATTTTGATAAAAAATATTTCGATGATGTTAATAAATATCTCGGAGATAGAAAAACTTGGGGAACATGGAGAGTCAAAGATGAAGAATTACATAATTATAATCCAGCAAATGATTATCCAGATAAATCAGAATATCACGACGGCGAAATCATTAACGATTTTGATGATGATTTTGATAATAATAATAATAATTTTGATAATAAATATTCAACAGCTCCAAGTGTGCATGATCCCGTAGGCCGGCATAGAATTGTATATTTGAACGGCCCTGGTGGTTGTGGTAAAACTACTAGGGTGTTGGAACATTTCAAATGCATTAAGGATGATTTAATTATTTTATGTCCAACCCACCGGCTAGTTAGATATTTTAAAGAGCAAGGATTTAACGCTGATACTTATCATAATTATTTTAGATACAGCGGCGGAGATTGGTCACCAGAACGTATGGGAACGAAAAAGATTCATTCTGTAATAATCTGGGATGAAATTTGTACTGTATCTATTTCGGTAATAAGAATGTTTCTTGATTGGCTAAAAACAAAAAAACAGTGTAGTTGTCTTTTGTGGTGATCACGGTCAACCACCTCCATTTGGTGGAATATCTCCGCATTGCTGGCTAAAATTACAGGTTGATTATTATGAGGAAATGAAAGTTGATCATAGATCTTTAGATGCTGAATTAACTGAATTAAAAACTTTGATAAGATGCACTAATGATGGAAATCAAGTTAAAATATTTCGTAAAACTATATTTGGAAATACATTTGATGAATTTTTAGATAAATGGAAACCATCAGATTTTGTCGTAGCGAGTAGAAAGAAAACTCGAGACAATATTATAAAACAATTATTTGAGGTTCATAAAATTAAATTCCCTGATGTGCTAGTACCATTGCAGTATAGGCCGATTGATACAAGGATGCAAAATATTTTAGTCGATGTACCTAGCTCAGATGAGAAAAAAAAATTAGTTTTAAATGATATCGTTGAAGTAAAAATGATTAAAAAAATGGGTTTAGTTTTAAATGATATCGTTGAAGTAAAAATGATTAATGTAGATGATGCGCTGAACATGAAAAATTCACCGTGGCGGCTAGGATATGCTTCAACGATTCATTCAACTCAAGGATTAACTATCACGGATACGATTGTTTGGATCATCGATGATTTTATTTGCTGGGATAATTTAGTATATTTAGCTGTTAGCAGAGTTCGTCGAATAAATCAGCTTAGACGAGTAGAATTATTATTTTAGATTTTTTGGCGGAAGTTGAGTATCATCAGGAATAACAAGTAGTTGTTCACTCGTAAAATTCCTTTGTGGAGCATCAAAATCTAACGAATAATAAGTTGGTCTATATATCGATGAATGAACGCCATATATTTTATGCGTTGTAGTACTCCATATAGGATCAGTAGATCTTTTTATTCCACCTTCTAATTCGCCTGGCTCATAAAGATATCTGACAGTTGAATCAAAAGGAATTCTTTTTTTTTTCTGCATAATTTGGTAAAATATTATTTGGTTTTATTTTTTTTTTTGATTGATATTCTTCATTGATTGTTTTTATTACCGCCGGAAGTCTTTTTATCCATTCCATGGACCTATTTTGCTGAATAAACTCTTTCGAATACTGATAACTAAATAATTTATCAGCAAGAGTTCTATTAAATCGCTCAACAATAGCTTGATCACGATGAATACCTTTATGTCCACGCCTGATAGTAACATTTTTTTTTGCCATCGTTGATGTAACTTCACCGCGAAATTCATTTCCTGGATCAACTTGAAGTAAATTTGGCCAATCAAGTGGACCTCGTTGATATATTTTTTCAAATGCTTTTATAACCTCTGCGGATTTTTTTGTTGAAAGAGGTTCAGCATCCTTGTATCTAGTAGCTATATCAACTACGGTTAATGCGTATTTATAATTTTTATCATGCGGAAGATATAAAATATCAGCCTGATGAACTTCATTCGGAATATAAACATCAAATGAACCATATTTGATAGATTTTGGCTTTGGTAAATAAATCTGCCATATTGCCTGTTTTGATAACCAATTTTTTGCTACATCATGAGAAACTTTAGCCGCAATAGCTAATTTATCTACTGCAGAATTACCTTTCCAATATCCTTGCGGAGAATAATAAATTTTTTTCATTCTTTTTTCTTCCATTATTTAAGACTAGCGCCAGCTAACAATTTACCTTTCATTGCGGATTTAATAATCCATGCTGCAACTTTTTCTTTGAATTTTTTATCTTTTATTGAATTTAATGCATGAATTAAATTAACGTCAGCGAGATGTCTTTGTTGTAAATCATTACTTCTATAAGCTATATCATGTATTCTGCAATCTTCATCGATGGCGTTAATTGGAAATTCACCAGGATTAGGTTGATCATTTTCGTTTAATCTGATATCTAATCTGGTACCGGGACCACAGTAGCTATATCCTGGGAGATGTTTTTCTCCGGGATATTTTCCCCATGGGAGTCCTGGGAGTTTAGTAAGCTTTCTGGCGATATCACCTCCGGTAGTTTTTTTTTTATAAATCTAGTTTTTTTTTGTATTGCAAATTTCACATTTACCAGATTCAGCTTGTCTATTATTTTTAGTTATAATCGTCGTCAGGTCATTTGTGCCTGTACGTGCCTTACATTTCACACAATATAAATCCATAATATTATTATGATATAATTAAATGGAAGTTCTTGACTTTTCAGCAAAAAGAGGAAAACCAACTGTGAAACATCATGAAATGTTGCCAAATTCGATTCGCGGTATTATTATAGGTCCTTCAGGATCAGGTAAAACGCAATTATTATTGACGCTGATAATGAAATATACCAACTGGGATAAATTATATTTAATTGCACCGTGCGGCGATGTTCAGGATTGTTATACGGTGTTGAAAGATTATAATTCTACCGCAGCGGAGAATTTAGGTTTTGATCCAGTAGAATTTATCTATGATGTAACCGAATGTCCTGACATAGATGATCTAGATGTGTCTTTAAATAATATGTTAGTATTTGATGACGTAATGTTGTACAATCAGAAAGGACCGGCTTTGTTATTTTCACGAGGTCATCATAAACACGCCGATATGTTTTATTTGACTCAGCGTTATACTCAAATCCCTAAAGTTATTCGTGATAACTGCAACTTTCTATGCGTATTTAACGGAGTAGATAATCATGCATTAAAAAATATTTGGCAAACCTGGTGTTCCGGTGACATGGATTTTAACAGATTTAAAAATTTCTTTAGTCATGCTCAGAAAACCCCTTATGGATTTATTACGATAAATTTAAGTGAACCTCGGATGAGATATCGTATCGGGTTGGATAAAATTTTCACCTGAAATCTTTGATCATCCAAAATTTTTTGCATATCCCCGGGTCCTGCATTTTTTGCATCATCGGGGGGGGGGGTCTACCTCGTATTTTTTTCTCGGTGATATGAATTTAGTGTGTAAAGCCCCCTTTTTTTGCTGCATTTTTTCGGGGGTGATATGAAATGAGTGGGTGCAGCCCCCCTTTTTTGCTGCATTTTTTCGGGGAGGGGTCAATTTCAATTAGAGAAATTGGGGGGAGGTCCAGAAAAATGGTCTGTTCAGACTACTCTGCTGCTGGGGGATTAGTCCTTACATGAACACATACAAAGCATGATGATTTGCAACATGAGGAGCTGTTATGGGTGTTCATGTATTTGATTTGGGCCACATTTTAGAAACTACATTTTAGAAACCTACTCAAGTAATGTTGATTAAAAATACTGATTGAAAAGCATATAAACAAATACATGTACTTATTTTTATGACCCAGTCAACAATGAAATTATACCAAATACACCATAGAACTAGAAAATCCTATATCTAAAAGCCTTAGGTCAAAACAACAACTTTGCTGGAGCAACATTTTAAATCCTGTAGAATATATCATGATTACTATGAATTCACTATAATTAATTTGGGAACATTTTGCTGTGAACTCACTATAACTCATCAGGGTACAGATTACTGTGAACTCACTATAACTCATCAGGGTGCAGATTACTGTGAACTCACTATAACTCATCAGGGCACAGATTACTGTGAACTCAGTATACTCATCAGGGTACAGATTACTGTGAACTCACTATAACTCATCAGGGTGTGGATTACTGTGAACTCACTATAACTCAACAGGGCACAGATTACTCTGAACCCACTATAACTCATCAGGGTACAGATTACTGTGAACTCACTATAACTCATCAGAGCACAGATTACTGTGAACTCAGTATAGCTCATCAGGGTACAGATTACTGTGAACTCACTATAACTCATCAGGGTGCGGATTACTGTGAACTCACTATAACTCATCTGGTACAGATTACTCAGAAGTCATTATATTTCATCAGGGTGCAGACTACTGTGAACCCATTATAACTCATCAGGGTAAGGATTACTGTGAACCCACTATAACTCATCAGGTACAGAATACTGTGAACTCACTATAACTCATCAGGGTAAGGATTACTGTGAACTCACTATAACTCATCAGGGTAAGGATTACTGTGAACCCACTATAACTAATCAGGGCAAAGATAACTGTGAGCTCACTATAACTCATCAGAGTACAGATTACTGTGAACCCACTATAACTCATCAGGGCACAAATTACTGTAAATTCAGTATAACTCATCAGGGTACAGATTACTGTGAACTCATTATATTTCATCAGGGTGCAGACTATTGTGAACGCACTATAACTCATCAGGGTAAGGATTACTGTGAACCAACTATAACTCATCAGGGCACAGATTACTGTGAACTCACTATAACTCATCAGGGCACAGATTACTGTGAACTCAGTATAACTCATCAGGGCACAGATTACTGTGAACTCAGTATAACTCATCAGGGCACAGATTACTGTGAACTCAGTATAACTCATCAGGGCACAGATAACTATGAACTCACTATAACTCATCAGGGCACAGATTACTGTGAACTCACTATAACTCATCAGGGTAAGGATTACTGTGAACTCACTATAACTCACCAGGGTAAGGATTACTGTGAACTCACTATAACTCACCAGGGCACAGATTACTGTGAACTCAGTATAACTCATCAGGGCACAGATAACTATGAACTCACTATAACTCATCAGGGTACAGATTACTGTGAACTCAGTATATATCATCAGGCACAGATTACTGTTAAGATGACTTAGATATTATCATTCAAGGCAATTCAACACTTGTCTCTTTCATCTCATACTGAAAAAGCTCTATCAAGATAGTAAGAAAAGGTCACAGCATTTGAAAAAATAAAATACAAAAAAAATATATCCAGATATATATTGTTAAAATATTTTTAAAAATATTTTAAAAATATATTACAAAAAATCAAAGAAATATCCTTTAGTATATACCTTTTTGTACTTGATGTTCTTTACCTATGCAAATTTGCCCAATGGATTCTTCTGAAAAGGATTCTTAACCCTAACTATTGTCAGTCAGTAAATTCATAGGTGCAAGTGTAGTTGTTTATCTCTGATGGACTTAACCTTGTAATCACATCTATGACCATATGTATAAACTGCCCTAAGGTGATAGTTTCAACTAGCAATAAACATGGCTGTTTATATAGATTCTAGACATAACATGGTATCAAGGAAGGGCCACCCTTGGTTAACTAAGATTTCTAAAAATTGTTTTGCTTTTTTAAAAACAATTATATCACTGAATTTGGGACTCAAATAATGTGCTTTTCATATGATATGCTATATTTGGTGGTTATAGTTGGTAGTTACTCCAAACTCAACATTATAAATATTTTAAAAAATAGTTCAGACTATGGAGATTGTTATGGCTCCCATTCCAAAAAAAAAAATTAAGTTTAGATGAATGTATGTCATTAATCTTAAGTCTAAAAAACTGAGATCCACAAAATAAAAAAAATGTTACTGTACTTGTTGATATATCTCAAGCATTATACCTCAAGGTCAAGCACTTTCCTACTAATCTACCATATAGATTTTTATTTTAAAAAAGTTCTGAAATGTCAAAATATCCAAAAATAACATATTAATATCAGAATCTCAAGTAAAATGAAATTGAAATGAATATTCTTCCATAATTAAAATCATGAAATACTCTGATATGAATGATTTGGCTATGGAAACATGGCCACTCAATACAATGTAGTGAATCTATCACTGGCACAATAATAGCCACACCTACTTATTAGGTACCACAGCATACAAAATCATATTATCATATATGATTAATTTAACAGTGAGAGCAATAGGAACTAGTAGAAAGACTAAGAGTCTCTCTCTCTCTCTCTCTCTCTCTCTCTCTCTCTCTCTCTCTCTCTCACACACACACACACACACACACACACACACACAAACACACTCTGATGTGATGAGTTCATCAGATGAAGATGTTTTTGGAAGAAACACCATGTCAGTATAACTTTCCATTGTTAAGTAGTGACATTAAGATTTTCAAGATAGTTACTATTGTAGGATGCTCAGCACCATTTTAAGGAGCAATTATCATCATATGAAATCTTTTGGTAAAAATCCCATGCCCTGTATGGAGAATGTTGAATGTTTCAAAACTTGTCAGCTTTTTTTCTGCTAATTTATTTAAGAATATAAGAATACACACACATATCTATATATATGATTTAGTTTGCATCTCAATGAACTGCTTTTGTATCATTCATTTCCATAGCTACTGTAATCCATAAATAAATTTCTTTTGATGAACAAAATATTTTCCTCTCAACTTGAATACTGATCATAACCTAACCTTATCAATTCTAATAATAAACAGCAACTGTTAAATAATTGTATGCATATTAATGTTGGTCATAATGAGAGAGCAAAATGTTTTCTATATACATACAGGCAATATTCGAAATGGATCAACAAGCTGACATGGTTGCATGCTTCATTTAATTTCAAACTGTCTAGTGAATATAAAGTATATATTATTAACTTTTTTTATCTTCTTTCCCTTGTAATTTTAAATAAATTATGTTTTCCTTCTGTGATGATGATTTTGAAGGCATCATAAAGAGATGCACATTACCTAGTTTAATTCAGGCAACTCTGGGTTGAGCATAGTACCTGTATAATAGGTACTAAAGGATGTGGGGTTTTTTTTTACATAAATTAGTTAAACTGGTTCCCCACAACATTTTATAAACAAGACTAATGCCTGCATAAAATGTCCTACCTCAGTGTCAGCCTAATTTTTGAAATGTCATTTCTGTGTTTTAAGTGATTACATTTTTTAATACAAGAAAGTCTATAAATTTACTATCAAAATGCAAGATCTACTCCTTAGCATTACTTTCATGTTACCTTGTGCAAACTATTTTCAAAGGAATTTTAAGTAAAAAGCCTTTTTTAAACTTGCAGAAGTCCTATTGGCATTTTGTACTCACACTTTGAGCTATACACATCATATTTGAGAATTTGGAAGCATAAACTTTTAAATGATGATTATTTGTTGTTGTTGTTGTTGTTGTTGTTGTTGTTGTTGTTGTTGTTGGGCTTAATGCCATTTTTCAGCACACAATAGGCTATTCATGGTGGCCAGTATTAATGGTAAAGGAAGAAACCAGGGAAAACACAGGAAGACAGAGGTGAGATGGCAGTGATGCGTAACGGACAGCTCTTTAGACCACTGGCCACAATATCACTTGCAAGATTATATAAGTGCTCTAAAAAATAATCCAAAAATTCAATGTTAAAGTACTTGGAGATTTTAGTATGAAGCCAACAAAATGGAGTGATCCATCGGATACTAGATTGAATGTGGAGTGCTATAATGTCACACACACACACACACACACACACACACACACACACACACACACACACACACACACACACACACACACACACACACACACACACACACAAACACACACACACACACACACACACACACACACACACACACTGAGCATTCACAATGATTTGACCAAATAAGTTCTTTCATGGTTTCCTGCTGCCTCTGTAGAAGTCCGTTGTGACTGACACTTGTCAACTGGATGTTTTCTGATGATGTCTAAGGTGTCAATCATTCAACAATCAGATATATGTGTGTGTGTGTGTGTATGTGTTTGTGTGTGTGTGATTTGTATTTTTAATGTATCGTTAACAATTTTTCAGTCATATCACTATGATGTCTGCAGTGTGGCAGTTTATAGTGATGTCTAGCATTGGTGCATCATGCTGCAGACATGTAGCATTTTGTCTCACCCAGTCACATTATCCTGACACCAGGCCAACCAGTCCTAACACTAACCTCTTAATGCTGAGCGTCAAGCGAGGCAGCTGTTAGTATAATTTTTTTAAGTCTATGGTATGACTTGGCTGGGGATCAAACCCACAACCTCCCACATCTAAGACGGATGCTCTAACCACTAAGCCACCAGAGCGGTCTAAATCAGGATGAACAGAGTCAATTAAAACTATAGTAGTATCATAGTTCAAAACAAAATTAGTATTTTATTTACAATCAATAAAGGTGCCAACATTATTTACACCAGAGCCCCTTTTTTAAAGAGTGCACGTTTCTGTACAAAATTTTCATAAGTTTAAAGTGCAAGAAAATCTTATGCTATATTTTAAGTGCATTCATAAGATATCCATAAGCTAGTCTTTTATAATTGGTAGGTAGATAATTACTCACTTATCCAACATTGATCTGTATTTCTCTGGGCATGCTGTCCCTTGGTTAAACATAAAGTTCTAAATCAGTCAAAACCTGGTTTGAGATTTTCTGCTTTTTTTCCAACACTCAAGCCTGTTCTGATTTCATTAAAAATTTCTGGCTGATGAAACATTTTAAAAGCATACTCTATATTGATATATGCATCATCAGAACAAGCAAGTGGCACAAATGTACTCTGGATTACTATGTAGGCATTTGCTAAAGCTATTCATTTATCCTCCCAGTATATGACTTACTAAAATTTTAACCCAACTGTAAGTATGTGTAACTACATGAAACAAAAATAGAGTTTTCATATTGTAAAGTGAAAATTGTACTGATTTGCTAAAAAGGAGTGATGTATTGCCCTCTTTTTTCACTTGATCCCCAAGTGTCAAAAGTCTACATAAAGGTCTGAACTAATGGCGATGCTGTTGCCTCCAAGAATATGATACCTATTTCTATCATTTCCTCAAAACTGTGCTGAAGTGTGAGAAAGCTATATAATTACCCACCCATCCACCCCAGTGGTTTTTTCATGAAAGTGATGTTATCTTGATCCAAAGGATGCAGATTACAGCAAGTTGCAGCATGATGCTCCAAGTCACATAACAGGATACAGAAATGTCAAAATAATGATCAGTTGCTATGCATTGTTCTGTAGTAGGAAACCCCAACCTCAGGATCAGAGACACACTCTTTGCAGGCAGACATGAAGCTTTGTTTATGATTCACTTCATTGAACTGCATAAGACTGATTCTGTTAGTCTTGTATACAACCTGTTATTGCAAGAAAGACATAAAAATTGATCATTTATAAGGAAAGGAGGCAAGCTACACTATATAGGTGGCTAACTCCAGTATGGATAGTTTTCTAAATCAGACACTTAAGTTTTCTAAATCAGACACTTAAGTAAATGATTATAGTATAAAAACAATATCAGTATGTACAATTAGGTAAGCAGATGCACAAAAAAACAAGAAATGTCACAATCCTTAAGAAGATTTTAGCTAGATAAGTATGATCATTTCCATGCCCACATATCAGTCAGCTTACCTCAGACCATGGCCTTCTCCAGGAGAAATTGTATCTCTTATACAGCACCAATATGTTAGAGAAATCTGACAGAAATAGTGAGCATGCAGTTGTAGAACTTTAAATCACTACTTGCACAGTGTCATTGTCACACCTCTCAACACAATTGTCAAGTCCCATCTACCTGTCTTCATTAAACCTGCCATCCTTTCAGGTTAATGACTATATAACACTTAAAGGTAAAGAGCTGGTAAAACTGCCTGAACTCCAGTAATAGTTAATGTTGACAGCACTGAGGGAATAAAATGTGCCCTTTCTGATCACTCACTCCTATCCACCTTGAGTCTTAGGTCCTGTGAATAAAAGACCAGTGGAGCATGATAGGTATAAAGGGGAGTGGATTTCAAAGTGGAAGCCTAAGCCCACTGTGGCCAATACACCAGCTGTAATTACAAAGAATTTTACTGCCACATAACTAGACACTATTAATAGTGACAGCTTGATTAACAGATATTGCTTTTTTTAAATATGAATAACCATATGATGAATTTAGAATACACTGGTTCCTCACTTTAAAACAATTCATTATACTGCTGCCCCTCTTGTAATGCAGGTATGACCAGGTATATCATTGAACTGATCAAATTTTGTTTAATTATAACCTCTAATAATTTATTTCACTTTATGTTAGTTTTGGGTTCATGAGACCCAATTATAATATGCTTTTAAAGCATTAAACACTCAGCTTCTGTTTTTGAATGCACTATCAGGTAACAGCATTGCTGGGACATCCCCAAATATAAGTCCTCCATAATTCCTCAGTTGTCATTTGATATAAGTATTTAAGTTAAACTATGTAAATGTTTATTTGAAAGCAGGTTGAGACAAATCACCATTGCTGACAAGTAAATATTTCATTCCGACATTCTTAAATATATATTTTGGTATTCTCTGTTGGAGAAGTTAAGAAATTTCCCATAATTTGCTTTTAAATAATGTAAAATCTTACACAGTAATGTAAAAAAGTAATCATTGCACAATAAATTTTTAATGAAGTTAAGAGATAACTGAAAAGGACAAAACAGTGATTTCTCAAGTTGAACTATTCTAAAAATAGGCATAAATATATTCTGTCATGCATTAGAAACAAAACGATGTTCACAATAGGAAATAAAAATTGTGCTTATTAAAATCTAACATAAAAAGTGGAAAATACATACTGAAGGGATAAAAATTCTTTTGAAGAAACAGAACTATGCTGTTATTTTACATCAATTAAGATGAAATGTTCATTCGTTTCATAGGAATTAATGTTTCTCAGGTGATAATTTCAGTAATAAGTGTTCCAAGCTCAAGACTCTTAAAGGACTGAAATTACATCAAGGAAACAATGTCTTGGGTTTTTTTTCAGTTACAATGAGGATAACTTCTAAAAAAGGATGTCTTTCCTACAAAATAATTTTCATTATCAACCAATCCTGGCCACCCAAACCCATATATACTCTATTTTATGTTCACCCATTTCCAGGCTGGCTCCCATTTTTCCATACAATTAGTATTGTGTGTCCTGCAGGGCAAGTTAATACTGTCTGCATCCTGGAAGGGCAAGGGGGAAGAGGCAGTTCAATTTTCTTAATTATGTTTATTTCACTGAGAGGGGCAGCTGCTGGCCATTGGAAATATGTGATAAGTCAGACCCTTAAATATGTAAGGTTATATGAAGGGAGAATCCTAATAGTGTCCAAGGTGTGATTTGGGATTTAATATTCTTCTGATGGTAAGGATGAATATCTTTATCAGTTGCATTGATGTCAATGTCCATGTCCCTCTGGGTACAGACAGACAGACAACATGGCTTAATGCCTGTTACAGTTATAAATTCCTTTTTCTGTCTAGTATACAGTATATGGTTATAGTGTAGAAATAGAATGACTTAACCACATACAAATAATGGATTCAGGGTGTGCTATTATAATCCATAATACCGACCAATCCCTGGAGCTTTTGTATCTAGCTGATTTCTAATTTTCGTATTATGACCACAGAACAAAGTACTTTGGGAGTAGAGAGGATGTAGGAAAATCTCAGAGAAGTCATATTTTTATTGATAACCCAAGTGTCAACACATTTCAGAATGAAAACTCTGGGGTCTTACTCTTACCATTTCCCCCTTTAACCTAATAAAGGATCATTGCACATTGCACCTACTAGTGTTTTTCTTTTACAATGTCATTAACTATTGTTTTCTGTCTCCATTACAAGAACTACTCAGCTGATGTGATGAATGTTCTAGCATTTTCTGCTAGGAACATAATTTTGAAGCAGCAGGTTTTTTTTAATACAAGTATTTTGTTGTTGTTGTTGTTGTTGTTGGGCTTAATATCATTTTTCAGCACATGATAGGCTATTCATGGCGTCCAGTATTAATGGTGGAGGAAGAAACCGGGAAATCACCAGAAAGAACCACCGACCCACGATAAGCTACTGGCAAGCTTTCTCTCATATCCACATTTGCAGAATTCTAGACTGAACCTATATAGTGTAGCTTGCCTTGAAGACAGAGGTGAGATAGCAGTGAGATGGCAGTGATCCGTAACAGACATCACTTTATTTTGTGACTGAGGTGAAAACTCAGTCTTGATCCTTCATGAAATCATCAAGTTTATCTTGTATTGACGGTATTATGTGCACAGATTATGGTCTAAACATATTGTTGTGTGGCTGATCTTAAAATAATTCAATGTATATATGTTGATTATTTATGTATAGTGACCTTAATTTTATTTCAAAAGTGTAATGTGCCTTGAGGAAAAGATAGTAATGCACCATGCTGAAGCTATGTCCTTGTCAGAGACACAGATTCAACAATTTTAAGTATTTAGGGGGAAAGAGTTTGGGGAATTTAAGTGAGAGATGGTAACTGGGATTTTCAAACCAAAATATTTTGGTCTCTTACTCAAGATAATTTATTTTTTCTTTTGATATAATAGATTATTTTTTCACTACAAAAACAGAGCAAGAAATACATTTTTTCAAGCTATTTGGGGGCCAGAATATTTTTCAAAAAAAATCCCATGCCCTCACCCAGAAAATTTAATGGTCAATTTTTTAGGATGGCAAACAAAAAGAGCCGACTATCAATAGGATTATCCTTTTTGATTTCATGCAAGAAAAAATTATCGTAGATTTAAATAATAGCTGTTCTTAACTACCTTCAAGTCTGTGGTAATTTCATTATTTAAACAAAATGACAATATTCCTAATTTTTGTATTATATAATCGCAGAAACAGCATTGGAATAAAATGTGCAGGTTGCTGACATTGTTCTTTTAGATTTAATGACTTTTTCAGCACTTGATAGGCTATACATGGTGGCCATTATAAATGATGGAGGATGAACCTAGGAAAAACCCTAGTGGAAGCCATGAACTCACAGGAAGCTACTAGCAAGTTTTACTCACATTGGTGGAGCCCAAGACTAGAACCCATGCAGACAGTGATGGGATGACAGTGATCAGTAAAAGCAAGCACTTCAGACCACTCAGCTACCAAGGGCTCCAAATATGCAGGTATTCACTTAGGGCTTGCTCAAACATCATAAGGCAAGCACTTCAGACCACTCAGCTACCAAGGGCTCCAAATATGCAGGTATTCACTTAGGGCTTGTTCAAACATCATAAGGCAAGCACTTCAGACCACTCAGCTACCAAGGGCTCCAAATATGCAGGTATTCATTTAGGGCTTGTTCAAACATCATAAGGCAAGCACTTCAGACCACTCAGCTACCAAGGGCTCCAAATATGCAGGTATTCACTTAGGGCTTGTTGAAACATCAAAAGGCAAGCACTTCAGACCACTCAGCTACCAAGGGCTCCAAATATGCAAGTATTCACTTAGGGCTTGTTGAAACATCATAAGGCAAGCACTTCAGACCACACAGCTACCAAGGGCTCCAAATATGCAGGTATTCACTTAGGGCTTGTTCAAACATCATAAGGCAAGCACTTCAGACCACTCAGCTACCAAGGGCTCCAAATATGCAGGTATTCACTTAGGGCTTGTTCAAACATCATAAGGCAAGCACTTCAGACCACTCAGCTACCAAGGGCTCCAAATATGCAGGTATTCCCTTAGGGCTAGTTGAAACATTATAAGGCAATCACTTCAGACCACTCAGCTACCAAGGGCTCCAAATATGCAGGTATTCACTTAGGGCTAGTTGAAACATCATAAGGCAATCACTTCAGACCACTCAGCTACCAGGGGCCCCAAATGTGCAGGTATTCCCTTAGGGCTTGTTGAAACATAATAAGGCAAGCACTTCAGACCATTCAACTACCAAGGGCCCCAAATGTGGAGGTATTCCCTTAGGGCTTGTTGAAACATCATAAGGCAAGCATTTCAGACCACTCAACTACCAAGGGCCCCAAATGTAGAGGTATTCACTTAGGGCTTGTTCAAACATAATAAGGCAAGCACTTCAGACCACTCAGCTACCAAGGGCTCCAAATATGCAGGTATTCACTTAGGGCTTGTTCAAACATCATAAGGCAAGCACTTCAGACCACTCAGCTACCAAGGGCTCCAAATATGCAGGTATTCATTTAGGGCTTGTTCAAACATCATAAGGCAAGCACTTCAGACCACTCAGCTACCAAGGGCTCCAAATATGCAGGTATTCACTTAGGGCTTGTTGAAACATCAAAAGGCAAGCACTTCAGACCACTCAGCTACCAAGGGCTCCAAATATGCAGGTATTCACTTAGGGCTTGTTGAAACATCAAAAGGCAAGCACTTCAGACCACTCAGCTACCAAGGGCTCCAAATATGCAAGTATTCACTTAGGGCTTGTTCAAACATCATAAGGCAAGCACTTCAGACCACTCAGCTACCAAGGGCTCCAAATATGCAGGTATTCACTTAGGGCTTGTTGAAACATCATAAGGCAAGCACTTCAGACCACACAGCTACCAAGGGCTCCAAATATGCAGGTATTCACTTAGGGCTTGTTCAAACATCATAAGGCAAGCACTTCAGACCACTCAGCTACCAAGGGCTCCAAATATGCAGGTATTCACTTAGGGCTTGTTCAAACATCATAAGGCAAGCACTTCAGACCACTCAGCTACCAAGGGCTCCAAATATGCAGGTATTCCCTTAGGGCTAGTTGAAACATTATAAGGCAATCACTTCAGACCACTCAGCTACCAAGGGCTCCAAATATGCAGGTATTCACTTAGGGCTAGTTGAAACATCATAAGGCAATCACTTCAGACCACTCAGCTACCAGGGGCCCCAAATGTGCAGGTATTCCCTTAGGGCTTGTTGAAACATAATAAGGCAAGCACTTCAGACCATTCAACTACCAAGGGCCCCAAATGTGGAGGTATTCCCTTAGGGCTTGTTGAAACATCATAAGGCAAGCATTTCAGACCACTCAACTACCAAGGGCCCCAAATGTAGAGGTATTCTCTTAGGGTTTGTTCGTTCAAACATCATAAGGCAATCACTTCAGACCGCTCAGCTATCAAGGGCCCCAAATATGCAGGTATACCCTTAGGGCTAGTTGAAACATCATAAGGCAAGCAGGGCTTGTTGAAAACTGACCTCTAAAATACAGTGACTACTTCAAAAATCTTCATAAGTGTATTTCAATTATTATCAGAGAAATCTTTCAGGAATATTTGTTAAGAACCATATATACTCATTTATAACTCGGATCCAACAGCAAAACTGTATACCTTGATCAGCTGCTGCATAATGCATTGACATATTAGGGTCACAAAGACCCAGATATTCTTGCACATTATATGAAGGCAGATCTAGGCCTATGCAGTTGACAGCTGAAATTGATTTATAACTCATGTTAGCACACTCCATACACAACAGGTAATACAAAATAAGGACCCAAGCTTGATGATTTTATGAGATCATCTGTCAGAGTAGGCCTATAAACCTGCCCCTAACCTGCAACTATATTGATTTTCAGGGTTATTTTGTGCTGATATCATCCATCAGTATAAAGACAGATTTTGAGGGGTTGATTTATTGGACTAACATTAGGGTTGATGTGAGGATATCTGGACTATCTGCCTTTCCTTATCTATATTTTATAATCCTATATCAATAAATACCACCAAGCCAAAATTAAGTCACAAATTACAAAATCCCTAGACATCTGATCTAGATCACAGTTTGCCAGTGTAGCAAGGGAAGTAAGTACTATTCCACTTCCTGAACTTAATCTCTCTGGTCATAAAATAGATGTTAAATATACTCAACAAAAGATATTGACTACTAAATCTGTTATGAAGTTGGAACTTATTACCTTGATGAAATTCATTAACAATGATGAATGAGTTAATTATATATATATATATATATATATATATATATATATATATATATATATATATATATATATTTATATATATATATATATATATATATATATATATATATATATATATATATATATATATATGTGTGTGTGTGTGTGTGTGTGTGTGTGTGTGTGTGTTCTCAAATATAAATTCAGCAAAGACAAGAAAATGTAATTGCTAGTCTCCTTGATACCAGTGATGTGTAGATCTTTGTTTTTGTTGTTTTCTTTTTCTTTTCTTATAATATCAAAATCATGACAAATTTAATTTTCATGAGGCTAGAAGTCTTAACTTTTGGTTAGCCAAGAGTTACCTTGCTCCATTTGCCTTACAAGTCTTTGCTGATACACATGGATACACATTGATACACATGGATCTAATCCTCTAATCATAGGATTTTGAAATTTTATCACCTTAGCAAGATAATGTCAGAATATCTATCTGAAGTCGACAATCTCTCTCTCTCTCTCTCTCTCTCTCTCTCTCTCTCTCTCTCTCTCTCTCTGTATATATATATATATATATATATATATATATATATATATATATATATATATATATATATATATATATACATATGAATGTGTATGTGTGCAGCATGAGGTCATGGGTTAAAACCTGAGTCATATCAAAAACTCAAAAATGGTAAAAGCAGCTTGCCTTGCTCGGTATTCAGCAATGAAAAGAAAATGAGAGAAAATGGATTTTAGACAGGGCCCATGTTAAATGAAATATGTAGGTCAGAAACTGTTAAGGTAACACCATGTGACCACAAAATGAATACTTCATCTTTGTCCAGTGAGCAGGTTATGAGTCATGTGGTTCTAATTTAAATATCTACTATAAACAAAAATTGTGGACTCACAAGAGAGTAAAAAACAAACATCGCCTATGCTTGTCACTTTCCGAGAAGAAATGTTAAAAAAGTTGTCAAAAAAATTGAACAGAACCTTCAATGATTAGTCTTGGGGACCAGTCTGTTTCATAGAGAGCATGTAATGGAAGAATTATGATTGGCATCAGACACTGAAATTGCTAAGATGTTTTTGGACAAGTAGGGCAATATCTTCCTATAAAGCACTGGGGTTCATTACTAAGAAAATTAGGAGTATCCATCCATGTTATATTGTTACAGGTTTGATTCATGGACAGATATTCATAATTTCCTTAGTAAGGAACCCCTGTTGTTTTATTATTACTCTCTTGCACAAGGACTTGATTTGCTTAGTAAGATTCCCAAAATAAGTATGATCAGCTGATAGATATTTCATTCGATAATTTCATTATATATATTATATATATATTGGGGTGGAATTTATTTATTTTGTTTATAACAGCATGCTCATAATGGTCATTTGTATCCATATCCATTTTAATAACCATATCATATGAATGTATAGAACAAATAATACATACTTAATGATGAACTGGTCATAGGGTTTTCTATGTCTGAATGTAGAATTGATTCAGTACAATTTTGATCTCATGATTACAATAGTCTTCATGCTGAGATTTTTTTTCTACATCTTTCAAGTACTGGTAAATTTATTATAAATCATTGTATTGACTAGTTACAAAATGATCTCTGATCATGATAGGAAAGGCTGTTCTAGTGCTAGCAGAAAAGATGGCTGGCAGGTTGTTTTATCAGTTAAAGTTTTGAGCTGGAATCAAGTTATATTGGTTTGATTATTTTAGGTTTATTATGATGCATTATTTCTAAAATGAAGTATTTCAGTTCTGTTTAATATAAAGCAATAAGGAATAGATTTAAAATGTAAATTACAATACAAATGAATATTTAATACCTATTTTTAGTAATGAAGTTACAAAGAATGTAGCAAAAGATGAACCCAAGCATATTGGAACTGATGGCCAGTACATATTAATGCTTCACATCAACACCTAATCAACATACAGAAGGAATCAAGATACCTTCAGTATCTGAAGAATTTGCTATTGAATCAGGAAGGTAAACATTACAAATTTCTTGCAGACTTTTTGTTTCTGGAGGGTGGGGGATCTTACACTTGTTGTTCTACTGAAAACAATGATTTAACAACTGCAATGCTGATAGAGGACATTATTAAGAATGTGCCAGCAGGTTGATTTCCACTTCATACTTTCTTAGTTTGAGTTACAACAAAATAATACCTTGAATTTCACTTCTCAGAAGTGGGGTGCAGTACCTCAACTCTGCCACCTAATGCATGGAAAAATGACATAATTTGAACTGTTATTGCTTTGGTTGGGCAAAAAAGTTCTACTATACTGTACTGGCTTACTGGCTACTCCAATAATCACAGCTGTTTTTTTCCCTTTCAATGCTTAGTGGACCAGTGATTGCATATTTTGAAATTGTTTCTAAATATCCCATATGATTTCTTTATGCAATTTCCTATTTAAAGCTATGTTCCATATTCAGTTCTTGCTAACACCCTCTTCCCATCTTGCTAACACCCTCTTCCCATCTTGCTAACACCCTATTTCCATCTTGCTAACACCCTCTTCCCATCTTGCTAACACCCTCTTTCCATCTTGCTAACACCCTCTTCCCATCTTGCTAACACCCTCTTTCCATCTTGCTAACACCCTCTTCCCATCTTGCTAACACCCTATTTCCATCTTGCTAACACCCTCTTCCCATCTTGCTAACACCCTCTTTCCATCTTGCTAACACCCTCTTCCCATCTTGCTAACACCCTCTTTCCATCTCGCTAACACCCTCTTCCCATCTTGCTAACACCCTCTTTCCTTCTTGCTAACACCCTCGTCCCATCTTGCTAACACCCTCTTTCCATCTTGCTAACACCCTCTTTCCATCTTGCTAACACCCTCTTTCCATCTTGCTAACACCCTCTTCCACTTAGCTCATGATGAATGCACATAGGACATATTTAAATTGAAAACAAAATACTGAAATAACATAAATGAAGGTTGTTTTTTTAACACCTCTGGAAATTAATTAGAACTTTATTCATTAGGACTGGTGATAGAACTTATCTAGGATTTGATTCACAATACTCTAAGTTCATTTTAAATTTTTATTTTTTTTCTGGGGAATTAAATGATTTGTGATGTTTACAAAACTTGTTGATTTTCACTCTTACCTGTTATAAACTTTAGGAATTGGAAAGCTGTTTTGATGATTGCTCTTCATGATCTTTTAACTTTATTTTATCCTTCTTTTCAAGGTTGCCAAAGAAAAAGGAAAATATGGCCTATTTTCAATGGTCCAAAAGTATGATGAACTAGTTTGGTTTTCATGCAAGACTGCTGGCAGCTCTGATCAGGATTAGTGAGATTTCTGTCCTTGTATTTAAAACATATTTTAATGTCTGCTACTGTATGCTATTTTGTATGAAATCAAAGTTACAGTGCATAATCCTTATCTGATTTTTAATGTATATTTTATCCATATATATATATGTATATATATATATATATATATATATATATATATATATATATATATATATATATATATATATATATATATATATATATACACTAACACATCACCAAAAATCTAGGTATGTAATCTGTTAAAAGTAATTTTTTGTTGTTGTTGTTGTTGGGCTTAACACCATTTTTCAGCACATGATAGGCTATTCATGGTGACCAGTATTAATGGTGGAGGAAGAAACCGGGAAATCACCGGAAAGAACCACCAATCCACGAGAAGCTACTGGCAAGCTTTCTCACATATCTACATTCACCGAATCCTAGACTCGAACTCACGCAGACAAAAGTGAGATGGCAGTGATCCGTAATGGACAGTGCTTTAGACCACTCGGCCACTTGAGGCCCCAAGTAATTTTTTTTTTTTTAAATGTTTGTAATATGGAATATTGAAAGAACATTGAGCAGAGCAATGCTACAATCCAGCCACATTATTCATTAGCCAAATCTACAATGTAGCTTTTGCTTGATGATATAAATCAAGTTTCTATCAATATGGGGTTACCAATACAAAAAAGGCCAGCTTTAGGTGTTATAAGGATTGACTGTGGCAATTTTTCTGAGTATCTGGAGGAGTATCCTGCATCACATCACCAGTACACGAGTAGATCCTCTCACATGTCCAAGGCATTAATAAATGCCTACATGTAACTTTGGTAGAGAACGAAGAGCAGATAAAACCTTGGCTTGACCCCAAGAAGGATGCCAGAGTGCTGAAAACCTGCATAGGTGCTTTTGAACCAAAGGTTTCTAAACAGAGTGGGGTATTACTTAAATTACAGGTATGCCATTTTAGGATTGCAACAACTGCTTGGTATTCAAAAGAAAAATGTTAAGACTGCTTTAATTGTTTTTATTCTTAACTTAAGAATCATTGACTGTATATATATTAACCATTTGAAGATCTGAAAAAGTTAACATTCATACAATGTGAGCACATGATACATGTACAGTGACTCTACTTCTCAAGTCTTTGGTAAATTCAGGTATACATGTAATAAATTCACATCAGGTATAAACATGTTCATGACATTATTAATAAACACTTCAGTAAAGATTTTATTTATGCAAAATTTACCATCAGTAATGCTTATTTAATAATAGTATTAATCTGTTAGAAGATTACGAATGACACGTTACAAGACGTGTTTTTGATAATTGAAAAAGTACTGCTGAGCTTGAAGTTTTTCATCAGCAGATCCTGATGTCCGGTGCCAAGAGATTTTCATACACTCCTCCTGTGTACAGGATTAGGAATGAGCTTGCTGCTTTGGATAACAGCATTTATAGTGGCAAATGTGTAATGAGAAACAAAGGGGAGATAATACAAGTTTGTTTCACTACAAGAAATTAGAAATAATTTTGTATGATGATTGTACATTATGATCCCAGATTGGACATCAAGCCAGTGGAATATGATTCACATGTACAAGTCTTGAAATTATATTAAATACAAGTCATTTTGCAATAAGTGGTACACATTTTTTTATATTTTTGTAAGGAATCTTAATATTTTCATATATACAGATCTTGTTATCAGTATTGTTATCATTCTAATAGATATTTATTTTGATCTGAGCAATGCAATTCTAATAATTCTAATAATTATAAGTGCTATATGTAAAGATACACATAGCACTTTCCCAGGGGTCTGATATGCTTTATTAATGAAATATGGGGTTCATGGAATTTCCTAAGGCGGTAATGATGCTGTCATCATGATGATTAATAGCCAACACCTGTTCATAAAAATATGTTTCCTTCTGAAGGAATGGGCAAAAATGCATCCTGTCTCACATACAGTAGCACTTTGTAGATAGAACAAGTAAGAACAAAAACAACCCCTCAACAACTCTTTCTTGGAAACTGGTCATGTGGCTTTAAGAGTGTGTGAAAAATTAATCTTAGATAGCATGGGATGCTTATCACACAAATTAAGAGAGTAAAATTTTCTTCGAAACAGGTATCATCGGTATAATAACAAAAAAAAGCAGTAGATGGTCTATCTACCCTTGCAAGGAAAAGAAAATATATCAGGTATCTCATAAAGAAATGGTCTGTCTACCCTTGCAGGGAAAAGAAAACATATCAGGGAGCTCAAACAGAGATGGTCTGTCTACCCTTGCATGGAAAAGAAAACATATCAGGGAGCTCATAACGAGATGGTCTGTCTACCCTTGCAAGAAAAAGAAAATATATCAGGGAGCTCATAAAGAGATGGTCTGTCTACCCTTGCAGGGAAAAGAAAACATATCAGGGAGCTCAAACAGAGATGGTCTGTCTACCCTTGCATGGAAAAGAAAACATATCAGGGAGCTCAAACAGAGATGGTCTGTCTACCCTTGCATGGAAAAGAAAACATATCAGGGAGCTCATAAAGAGATGGTTTGTCAACCCTTGCATGGAAAAGAAAACATATCAGGGAGCTCAAACAGAGATGGTCTGTCTACCCTTGCATGGAAAAGAAAACATATCAGGGAGCTCAAACAGAGATGGTCTGTCTACCCTTGCATGGAAAAGAAAACATATCAGGGAGCTCATAAAGAGATGGTCCTTCTACCCTTGCAAGGAAAAGAAAATATATCAGGGAGCTCATAAAGAGATGGTCTGTCTACCCTTGCAAGGAAAAGAAAATATATCAGGGAGCTCAAACAGAGATGGTCTGTCTATCCTTGCATGGAAAAGAAAACATATCAGGGAGCTCATAAAGAGATGGTCTGTCTACCCTTGCAAGGAAAAGAAAACATGTCAGGGAGCTCAAACAGAGATGGTTTGTCTATCCTTGCATGGAAAAGAAAACATATCAGGGAGCTCAAACAGAGATGGTCTGTCTACCCTTGCATGGAAAAGAAAACATATCAGGGAGCTCAAACAGAGATGGTCTGCCTACCCTTGCATGGAAAAGAAAACATATCAGGGAGCTCATAAATAGATGGTCTGTCTACCCTTGCAAGGAAAAGAAAATATATCAGGGAGCTCATAACGAGATGGTCTGTCTACCCTTGCAAGGAAAAGAAAATATATCAGGGAGCTCAAACAGAGATGGTCTGTCTACCCTTGCATGGAAAAGAAAACATATCAGGGAGCTCATAAAGAGATGGTCTGTCTACCCTTCCAAGGAAAAGAAAATATATTAGGGAGCTCATAAAGAGATGGTCTATCTAACCTTGCATGGAAAAGAAAACATATCAGGGAGCTCATAAAGAAAGCCCTCATCCATCAACCTGATGGCCAGCAGGGCATGAGAAGAAGAGAACTAAAGGAAGATCCCAGGAGAATTTGTAGAGACCTGGTGCCTCAAGAATTACCATCAACTCTAGTTTTGGTGAAGGAGAAGATCTCTTGATTTTAGTTATGTAAAATATGAAACAGTATCTGATACATGGAGGTGTCTGCAGGTTACACTTTATATTCTGCAAATATCAGTAGTTGAAAACAATGTATAATGCTGTATCTGCAGTTGCTGCAAACTTTTTTTATTGATTATTTATGACCTTCTTGCTCACATTGGTGTTTTAAAAAATCTGAATGAAAGCATTATTGTTTGATACAATACTATGTGCAGTTACAGCAAAACAAAGAATGAAGTCAACTGTATTCATTTATATAAACATTTGTACATGTAAGAGAGTGTTTATAATAAGTTTATGCAAGCCTAGAGATGAAGCTAGTGTATTGCCCATCCAAATATTTATCACGCATCTGCAAAAGCAGCAAGAGGGAATTACATGTTTCAGTTGTTACAAACCTGTAGTTTAGTTGTGTTAAGGAATGAATTTTGTATAAATCTTTTTATTTCATTTTATTTCATTAAATGTAAATAATATGATTATATTAATATCAGTCTAATATGTTGTTGAAAAACATCGTGTTTACTTGAGTCGTAAATGTGACTCATGTGAGCACATGCTGTTTATGATGACAAATTCATTACAAGCAAACATTCAGGAATAGCTATGAAAATGATTGGCTGATACTTGGTCAGGCTTTCCTAATGTCCAGAAGTATTACGAAATTGCATGCGTCCTTGTGCGTATGCAATTCAAACAACGTATTAGCTTCATTTATGTGTTTGAGATTTTTGTAAGATGTTCACAGTCATGGACAATCAATCGTAGACAAGAGTCATACACAGTTGTAGAGTCGTCAAGTCAGTTGGAGTTATTGTAACATCTTAGAGTTATATAACTTTTATTACCTTAAAAATATATTTTTGTGCTAGACGTCGTCTGTTTGTATGTCTAATTAGAACAACATTTCTTGTTAGAGGAGCTAATTTTACTTCGTTTTTCTGAATAATTGTTTTTCTGGAGAACAACATTACTAATTTGGACAAAGACATTTTCCCAAAAATATTCTAAATTGGAACGGAACAACACAAACTGTGCTTTATTGTGTAAATTCTGGAATTTTCTGTTCACCTTCATCTGACATGGTCATCTGTTATTTTGGAATGGAACTTCAGACACTTCAGACTGTGTTTACAACTTTTACAGGAGTTATGTTTCTATTTTGAACAAACAATTTGTAAAATTTCTGTAAACCATATGTCTTATTTAACATATTTACATTTTGTTTATGTTTTCTAGGAAAATAAATTATTTTTGTTAAAATTTACAAAGCTTGTTGTCTTCACTCTTTCATTTATGTTACTTTTAACGAGCCAATATGTAACATAAAAGAATCGGGGACTCATCAGGAATATTTGAAATTGGCTAAAATTTAAATTTAAATTCCCCTAGTTCACTTCATTTGAAATTTTAGTGAAATAGACAGGCTTTTTTAAAAATGTCAAGAGTGGAGAGTTTTCTTTCTACTCCATCCAAAGACCAGTTGGACAGTTTTTGGAAGGATGAATTGCTTGAACTTGCCAGAAGGTATGAACTATCTGAAGCAAAAACTCCTTTAACTAAACAAGAAATCAAGACAATTATAGTTCAACATTTGATTGAGAAGAATATCTTGGACAAAAGTGTTTTGGCATCTGTCTGTAAGACTTTAACCCATGCTGACGTTAAAATGGCAGAAATGAAATTGAAATATAAATTTGACTTTCAAAAAGAATAAGAGAATACAATTAGAAAAGGAAGAAAAAGACAAGGATAGACAAATACAATTACAAAAAGAACAACTTGAATGTAAAAAAGAACAACTGAGATTACAATTTGAAGAAAATGAAAAACAAAGACAAATAGAAAAAAGGGAAGAGCAAACACAAATTGAAGAAAGGGAGAAGGATAGGCAAGTAGAATTACAAAGGAACAAATGAAATTGGAAGAAAGAGAGAAAGAGAGACAGATGCAAAAAGAAAGGGATGAAAATGAAATTTAAATGAAAGAATTGGATCTGGTAAGTGACAGGCATGATTTCACATCTCATGCAAATTCAAAGTTTAACATTTTAGGAAATATCAAATTAGTTTCTCCTTTTAGTGAAAAGGAAGTAGACAAATATTTAATGTTGTTGTTGTTGTGCTTAATGCCATTTTTCAGCACACAATAGGCTATTCGTGGTGGCCAGTATTAATGGTGGAGGAAGAAACCGGGAAATCACCGGAAAGAACGACCAACTCACGAGAAGCTACTGGCAAGCTTTCTCACATATCCACATTCACCGAATCCTAGACTCGAACTCACGCAGACAGAAGTGAGATGGCAGTGATCCATAATGGACAGTGCTTTAGACCACTCGGCTATCCACTCGAGGCTCCCAAATATTTAATAATATGTGAGAGAAAGTAGTTGAAGATTCAAAATGGCCAAGAGAATATTGGACTCAATTATTGCAGAGTGTACTTCATGGCAAGGCCAGAAATATCTATATATCTCTATCAGTACAACTAAATTCTGATTACAATTTAGTTAAGGAATGCATCTTGAAAGATTATGAGTTAGACCCTGAGGCTTATTGGCAAAGTTTAGAAGTTACAAAAAAGAAATTAGACAAACTTATGTTGAATTTGCTAGGGAAAAGGAACAGTTGTTCAAGTGAAGGTGTCTGTCTGAGAAAATTGAACCTGATTATGAAAGACTTGAACAATTGGTATTACTCGAAGAGTTTAAAAACTGTATTCCTTGTGATATAAAATATCACCTTGAAGATCACAAGGTTAAGACCTGGAAAATGCTGCTCTGGCTGCTGATAAGTATTCCTTAACTCATAAAGTTCCTGCTGTAAACAAATCTTTTACTCAGCAGTCTGCTGATAGAAAGGTGTTAAAAAAATATGACTCTCAGTAAAAATCAATCTGGCACAAATTCTAAAAATCAAGCCTCTGAAAGACTTGATTCAAAATGCTTGTCTCTACCTATGTGTATCTATTGTAAGAAAAAAGGACACATCATTTATGAGTGCTTCAAAATGAAATACAGGCACCAGAATCAAGATAGACCTATTCCAAATCCTCTTATTTATATGAGGTCAAGGTCATATATTGAAAACAATACATTTGTTGGGTTTGATAAACCCTAGTCTGATTATGTTTTGGAGAATTTTGAACCATTCATGTCGAAAGGTTCTATATCACTCTTGGGTGATTTGGCCAGTCCTATCCCTATTAAAAGTTTAAGGGATACAGGAGCTTCTCAGAGTCATTTAGTTTCAGGTGTTTTGCTCTCTTCAGTATACTCATTCAGGGATTAGAATGCGGCTTTGTTAATGTTCCTCTCCATTCTGTTAATTTGTCATCAGACTTAGTTTCAGGACCTGTGACTGTCGGTGTAGTGTGTACCTTACCCGTTGAGGGCGTTCATTTGTTGCTAGGCAATGACTTAGCTGGAGACAAAGTTGTGGGTAATCCATTTGTAACTGACAAGCCTTCTTTGGATCAGAAAGTTGATCCTATTGAAAACGAAATGCCTGATTTATGTTCAGCTTGTTCAGTTACCAGCGCTTTGGCAATAAAACTCTTGAGAATGGTTTTGATAGGGACTATGTTCCTGTAGCTGACACATGTATTGGACAGGTTTTTGATGAGGTCACTTTCACTTCTAATTTGGATAAGTCGAATGGTATTGATCATAGTGATCCTCTTTTGAATAATCATTATCTTTTATCTGATCAGGGTAATGAAAGACAATTACTTGTCGTTGAACAGGTGAAGGATCTTGAGATCTCCTTTTGTTTCAGAGGGCCGTTAGTGAAACTGAAGCAACTAAAGTACCTGTCTATTACTTCATTAAAAATAGAGTTCTTAGGAGAAAATGGAGACCTCCCGAAGTACCTGATGCTAACGAATGGTCAGTAAAATATCAAATTGTGGTTCCGAAACTTTGCAGACAGGAAATACTTTGTTTGGCCCATGAAACTTCTATGGGTGGTCATTTGTAGATAAAGAAAACGTATCACAAGATCTGGACTCAATTCTATTGGCCGAAAATCAAAAGCGATGTTTCCAAGTTTTGCAGATCTTGTCAGGTGTATCAAATTGTAGGAAAACCAAATCTAAAAATTCATAAAGCTCATTTGAAACCAGTTTCTGCATTTGACGAACTTTTCAGTAGAGTTGTAGTAAATTGTATTGATCCCTTGCCAAAAACCATGCCATGTAACCAAAAGTTGTTGACAATCAAGCATGTGTAAACAAGTTTTTGAAAAGAAATTCCTTTGAGGAATTTTACTAAATTTGGCCTTTTCAAATTTGATCAATCTGGTCAAATATCACATTTCAAGTCTGGAGTGTTTCAGCTTGTTACACTTGAATTTGGCATTCAGCAGTTCAAGTCGAAAGTAAAACTTTGGTTTCACCAATGTATACTAGAGAGAATTTTTGAATCCTGTAATAAAGTTCATTCTCTCTTGCAAATTCTGCATAATTTTCTGCAATTAAGATTTATGGCCTGTACAAAGTAAAGAAGAAAATGAGTTAGATTATAACATTAATATTCAATTCTAAGTGCATTATTGGAGTACTACTGATTTTAAAGAAATAGCCAAATAAATCATGTAATTTAGTTGTATCTGTCCCACTAAAAGATTCGAACGAAGGAATTCAGCTGGATTCTACTAATCTTGGAACAACAAGTCTTCAGAATTCGGAAGTTATGGAAGATCTAGAGCAGAAACTTTCTCAATAGCAAGATCAAGAATAAAGTGAACTTAAACAATTGTTGTCTGAATATAAGCACTTGTTTCCAGATGTAACTACAAGGATAAACAGAATTTTTCACGACGTTGAAATAGTGAATTCGAAACCCATAAAACAACACCTATACAGGATAAATCCTTTTAAACAGCGATATATGAAAAAGATATTCAGTATTTACTGGACAATGATTTTATAGAGCCCAGTAAGAGTGATTGGAGTTCACCGAGCATTCTTGTTCCGAAACAGGATAAAACTTTCCGAATGTGTACGGATTATAGGAAGTGAACAGTGTTACAAAAACAGACTCGTTTCCACTGCAAAGAATCGATGATTGTATCGATAAAATTGGAAATGCCAAATACATCACTAAATTCTACCTTCTGAAGGGCTTTTGGCAAATTCCCCTAACGGAAAGAGCACAAGAAATTCCGGCATTTGTAACTCCAGATGGACTCTACCAAGTACAAATTGATACCTTTTGGGATGAAAGTTTCTCCGAGCACTTTACAACACCTTATGAATATGATCTAGACAACTGTGATGCATACATTGATGATGTCATATTTACAACAACACCTGGAAAGAACATGTAACTACCATTCGGAAGTTCATCGACAGACTCACGGATGCAAATCTGACTTAATTTATCTAAAAGTGAGTTCTGTCGTGCATGTGTTACTTTTCTATGACATATTGTGGTACATGGACAGATTAAACCTATAGATGCTAAAGTCAAGCCTATTTCTGAATTTCCATTGTATGTCAATAGAAAACAGCTGACGAGATTTTCAGGTATGGATGTGTACTATTGCAAATTTTGTTCTAATTTTTCTGATGTAGTTGAACCTCTGACAAACCTGTTGAGAAAGAAATAAAAGTTTCTTTGGACTGAAAAATGTCGATCAACTAAAAGCCATACTTGAAAGAGCACCAGTTTTAAAAGATCCAGATTTAAGTCAGCCGTTCAAACTATCTGTAGATGCGAGAGATGTTGGAGTTGGAGCAGTTTTGCTTCCATATGATCAAAATGGTGTTGAACACCCAGTGTGTTATTTCTCTAAGATATTGAATAAACACCAGAGAAACTACTCAACAATCGAGAAGGATTGTTTGGCTTTAATACTGGCATTAGAGCATTTCGAAGTTTATATTAGCTCGGCTCCTTCTCCGGTTGTTGTTTTGTGACCACACGCCCCTCACTATCATCGGCAGAATGAAAAATAAAAATCAGAGGCTGTTGAGATGGAGTTTTTTTTTTACAAGAATACAATCTTTTTATTTAGCACATTAAAGGAAAGGAAAATTTGATTGCAGATGCACTTTACCGTGTGTGGAAATGTCTCTTTTTATAAATTCATTAGAGTTCTTATGTAATGTTTTTTTTACCTTCTGTAGAATTTACATCTGCTATGAAAAAGGTTTATTACATAAATCTTTATTTTTTTACTTATGGGGGATGGAATTACGACCCTGTAGTTTAGTTGTGTTAAGGAATGAATTTTGTATAAATCTTTTTATTTCATTTCATTTTATTAAATGTAATTATTAATATGATTATATTATTACCAGTCTATTATGTTGTTGACAAACATCGTGTTCACTTGAGTCGTAAATGTGACTCATATAGACACATGCTGTGTATATAAAATTCATTACAAGTAAACATTCAGGAATAGCTTTGAAAACGATTGGCTGATACTTGGCCAGGCTTAACCAAATATCCAGAAGTTTTATCAAATTGCATGCGTCCTCGTGCGCGTGCAATTCAAACAACGTATTAGCTTCTTGTATATCTTTGAGATTTTTGTAAGACGTTCACAGTCACGGACAGTCAGTCGTTGTTGAGAGTTAGTTGGAGTTTTTGTAACATCTTAGAGTTATACAACTTCTATTACCTTAAGAAAATGTATTTTTGTGCAAAAAGTTGTCTGTTCGTATGACATTTCTTCTTAGAGGAGCTAATTTTACTTCGTTTTTCTGAATAATTGTTTTTCTGGAGAACAACATTACTGATTTGAACAAAGACATTTTCCGAAAACATTCTAAATTGGAACCGAATAAGACAAACTGTGCTTTATTGTGTAAATTCTGGAATTTTCCGTTAGCCTTCGTCTGACGAGGTTATCCGCCATTTTGGAATGGAACTTCAGACTGTGTTTACAACTTTCTACAGGACTTGTGTTTCTATTTTGAACAAAGAATTTGGATCATTTCTGTAAACCGTAAGTTTTGTTTGACATATTTACATTTTTTATGTTTTCTAGGAAAATAAATTATTTTTGTTAAAATTTACAAAGCTTGTTGTCTTCACTCTTTCTTTTGTTACTTTTAACGAGCCGATACGTAACACAGTCCATACTCCAGCCTTCCATATTGCTGTAGTATGAACTGCCTATAGGCAGCATGTCTATTGGCGCTAGGCATGTCAGATTCATCTTTGAGGACAAAAACATCCCATCTGATCATCTTGGCCATAGCAAGTGAAGCCTCATCAAGGATTAGAACTTGAAAATCGTGAAAAATTATTCCATTTTGTAATATGCTATTTCTAAAATGTAAAAGATAATGTATTTTTAAAAAATAATAGGAAAATGCACTTATTCAAATGCTATTCATCTTTCATCAGCAAATTCCACTGTAAAATACATATGGATCAAAACTGCACATGGTTTTTTTTTTATCGTGAGCACTGAGAGCTACATCACAGCTAGAACTGATATTAAGTGTAGGTTTATGTTAAGATAGCTCTGAGGTTTGGGGGAGCATTTTTAGAAGACTTGTTCTTTTTCTGATGTGTTGGGTTAAGTAATATTTTAGTTTAACCAGTATTTACCACCATGTCATTGCATGTGCATCAGCTCTCCAGTTTGTTTAGGGCATCTGCAAAGAAATTTCTAGTTCATGTTTTGTGTTTTGGATGTCTGACAATGTTGTATCATTTTTATAGAGATTTGTAAATAATATTGAGTCCTTTAGTACAAAAAGTGGTACACCAATAATAAAAAAATAGTAATGGATCTAAATTTGAACTTTGTGGTACTCCATATCTAATTGTTCCAGGTTCAGACAGAACATTATATAAACATGCTGTGTTCTCTCACTTAAATTTGAAGTAAATCATCTCGTTGCGTCACTAGGGTTGGTGTCACCCGGTACAATACCATGGACCTGCTTCCAGCACAAAAATTCAAAAACTTGAATAGACAGTCATTTTTTGTCACGCCTCTGATGGCGTCACCTGGTGTAGCCAGCTCGCCCTAGTGATGTCCCTGAAACCATCTAATTGTGCTTTTATCACATTGGTAAATTTTCAGTTTCTTCAAAATGATTTTATGATAAACCATGTCAAAAACTTTTCAGAAATCTACAAATACAGATCCTAGTATTCTACCTTGATCAAGCATTTGAAGCCATTTATCAGCTAGAGATAAATGCAGTCACACATGAATGTATCGTCTAATGCCTGACTGATTAGTGTGTAACAGCAAGTATTTCATTAAATATGACATGAATGAGTCATGGGCATGTTTTCCATCAATTTTGACAAGTTTAGGTAGTAGTGAAATTGGTAGTTATCAGCATCATTCTTAAAACTAGATTGGTGTATAGGCATTAGTTTTGCAGATTTCCATATTTTTTGGGACAGATGAGGTTGCAATACTTAAACTGATCATAAATGTTATGCTGTCTGAAATAGCTGAGGCAGACTTTTTAATGAGAGGTGAAACAATGTGATCAAGTCCTTTAGCTTTCTTGTTATCAAGTTTACTGAGACATTTTTTTAATGAACAAAGTTTTTTATTCTGGTGGGATAGATAAACATACCTCCTTTAGAATTTTGCTGCTGCAGAACATTTTCAGTTCATTACAGTTCTATTCTATCAATGATTCTTTTAACTTAGTGGTAATGTTGGTGAAAAAAATCATTTAACACATTTAGAGACTTTGGTGTCATTTTCCAGAACTGAGTGAATTTTATTTGTCTGATCTTTGTGTGTTACCCTTTTGAGTTCGTTGAAGACTTTCGAAATGCAGTTTGTACGGCTATTTTTGTTTTCAAGCATTAATTGATAATAATTTATTTAGCCTTTTTAATCAAATTAGTTATTTTATTTGTCAATACTTTATATTGTGCATGGTTTCCCATAGCCTTCAATTGGTCTTGTGTCTTCATAGTATCTTGGATTTCAATAGTAAATCAATTAGGTTGGATTTCATTCTTTGCTCGATGTACATTCAGTGGTGTATGCATGGAGACTACATCCCTAAATAAGTCAATCCACGCCCTCGGAGCTTCATCTATGTCATCAAAATTTTGTATTATATTCCATGGATTTTTATATAGGTCATTGAGAAATTGTTTTTTTTTACCAAAATTTTGTAAGAGATAGTTTTGTGGGGTTTTTTTTCTTTTTCTCTTACATTTAACCTTTCTTGTCAAAGAGTAGGATAGTGGTCACTACGACCAACATTTGGTACATTAACATAAGCCACATGGTCTCGTAGGTTGGTATAAATGTGATCAATAAGAGTGCATGGTATTTTTGTTAACCATGTGGACTCATATACCAGCTGGCCTAGGCCTCTTCAGTCATTAAATTCCATCCATTTACTCCTTATGAGTATTGAGTAGGTCCGTATCTACACTGTCAAGTATATATGTTTCCTTCTCCTGTGCAAGAACATTTTCTCTTTGTTTCATAACGTTATCATTCCAAATTGCTTTGGAAAAAGGTGGCCTGTAAATGAAACCAACTAGGAATGATTTTGTATTATTTTGAGAAATTTCCACCCAAATACTCTCAATTTTATGTGACTCCAAGTCAGGCAGCTGCATGGAGGGTGAACCCTACAAAGTGTAAAGACCTTATTTACGAAAAATAAAGGTTCCTACAGAGGCTGAAAAAAGTCAATAACGCTAAACCAAAGTCTGTAACTGTTCTAAAGACTTACAAAAATGGTATTATCAATTGCCTCACTTGACGCTCAGCATTAAGAGGTTAGTGTTAGGACTGGTCGGCCTGGTGTCAGGATAATGTGACTGGGTGGGACATCATCCTACATGTCTGCGGCATGATGCCCCAGTGCTAGACATCACTATAAACTGCACACTGCAGACATCGTAGCGATATGCCTGAAAAATTGTTAAAGCTACATTAAAAATCATAAACACACACACACAGTTCTATTTCCATATGGTTATGAACCGGTAATAAACCAAATAATAAAGTCATAATTTTAGCTCAGTTTTGTTACCCTATTGTTGACGTATTTTTTCAAGAGTTAGTTTACTTGCAAAGCGACTCAACTGTTGTCTTTTCACCCTCCCTGCTGCTTTGGATTAACCAAAGATTATATTACCTAATTTTAAGTATCTTTATTTTTTCTCCTAATTCAAATATTTACTCTACCAGCGTATGTATAAATTAATATATAGAGTTTCGTTTCTCAAATCAATGATATTTCCATCCTGATTTGTGAGTTTGAAATTCATTTATGACAATAATGGATTATGTACACACAGGTAGACTTGATTTATTGGCTCAGATACAATGAGACACCCCGGGAGGATTGAATACTGGACGAATATAATATATATCCCTGCTGGGCATGATTAGACTTAGAAAGGTCAACGTGGTAACTACTTTCAATTATATCGCATACTAGATTCAGTGCGATGGTTGATGTTATATTAACAATATTAGGTGAAATATGACGACCCGTTCCATATGGATCAATATTATATCTGAGAACAGTTATTAGTGGGGCTAGTTTTCTCCATGAATCAAGTACTTTTGGAAAATATTTATCGATATTAATAAAAAAAGGAATATTTACTTCAGATGCAAGATTATTTGATATTGTTTTTTTTTTGGGCTCATCGGAAATAACAGCTGCAGATCTAAGATGAAAACATATATTCCTGACTAAAATGTGCTTAAGATAATTAAAATCATACAATATTGAATTTAAATATCGAATTCCTATAAGGATAATTTATTTTGTGTCATTACTATAATGTTGTATTATGCTGGTTTTTAACAACATTGAAAGAATGATTAAATTCATCATTTATTGCACTATTTACAGCATTGATAAGTATTTTACTAAAACGCCATTCTCCTCTTGTGTAAATTTCCCTTAGATTAGGAATACTGTCGGTGTTGTCAACGAAAACTTTATTGACTGTCCATGGATACATTTTTTGTAACTAGGAATCTCCTGAAACTTTCTGTTATCTGTTTTAAACTCATCGATTTTTGGCTCTGGTGGATCTTGATAAGCTGGTGCAACTTCAGGCCATCCTAACACTGATCTAATCGAAATTTGATAAGATCAACAGCATAATCAGGAGAATTTATTTCAGTCACCGATAATGTTGGTTCGTATACAGTAATTGCTATTTTGGATTCTTTTTCTGTAATAGATTTAATTCTGCGATGGAATTTTTCATCGATTTGCTCTATTTGATAACTGCCAATTGGAATACTAACTACTTGCCAATCGGGAGTTTCATCAGATTTATTCTTATTTGTGAATACTAGTGAATTATTTGGCTGTAGTCCACCGAATGGTTTTGATTTAATATTAGGCCAGCTATAAAAAAAAAAACACGTAACTGAGCTAATGCTACCTCTTTTACTAGAATTGCGGTTGGAAAGTTAATGCTGACTTCAGGATTGGTCGAACTTCTTGATATCATAGAAGTTTTTGAAGGAGTTGTATTAGTGACGATCTGCTGTAACAACTCTATTGACGTCGTCAAGGACTCAATCTCCGAGCGATGTTAAGATGTTGACATTATTATTATGATTATTATTATTATTATTATTATTATTATTATTATTATTATTATTATTATTATTATTATTATTATTATTATTATTATTATTATTATTATTATTATTATTATTATTATTATTGTGGTGGTGGTGGTGGTGGTTGTTGTTGTTGTTGTTTAATTTTCCATTTATTTTACTTTGGTTATTATCACCAGAATCACTAACGATTCTGAATGCTTCATCGTCGGTTTAAATTATCGTTGCGAACTCCTATTCAGATATTTTACAATCACTGAGATACGTGGAAATATACCCAGATAGTTTAAAGTAGGTTGCTGTTGCTGTATGTAATTTTATCATGTACCCACGCAATATATCATTTGCACATGTAGCTATCTTTTTAGCAATAATACTAAGAATACCTGCTATATTCTTAGAAGTTGAAACAATAATTGTTATAATTGCTGGAGCTGTCATTGCTAATGTCGATAATACTAATCCGGCTCCAGTAACAATAGCAGAAACTGAGTAAACAACTATATCAATTACAACCATTCGTCTACGATATTTTTTTGTTACTTTTACTCCATAATGGTCGATGGTATTTTTTAGTTTGGACAGGCATCCACGTGCTTGATTACATCTGTGACGTTGAACGTCGATAGATGACGTAGTTATTTGATACATTATACTATTACGTTAAGTACTTAATTGAGTTACAAATTCCAAACACCACCAGTAATTAGTTTGAGACAAACTTCTACTACATGATTCCAGCGTAAACGTTCCTTCAGAATCTTTATCTAACAACACAGATACAATTTTAGAAACATCACCTGTTGATGGAGATGTAGAGGATATTCTAAAATCTGCAACGCTAAGTAAGGATATCCTATATAAATCAGTGATCTCCGAGGTGTGATTAATGGTTTTTTCTTCTGGTGTCCTCAATCCAAACCCAGATGCAACTGTATACACAACATTTCTTATCTGATTGTGAGAAATTTTAATCAGGCTTGTTCTTTTTAAAAATAATATCCGGAATTCTACTGATAAATATCATTCAGTTTTGTGTTAATATCAGCACTTTTTATATCAACATTTGGTGGACTTTCAAAATATTCGTTATTAGTTCTATTTATGTTTCTGCAAAAACTCAAAAATGTGTTCACGTGACCGGTAAAAACAGTTTTGAATGTGACAATTTCATTGTTGATTGGAATTTCTTTATCATCGACGTATGTTTTCGTAGCAGCATCAAACTCAGATTCTGGTGTTCTAAAATTATTAATGCCATTATTATTCATGATGAGAAATGCACGCATTATATAACCGTTGGCTAATACTTGGATTTTTGATCGTCGACATATTTCCTCGTTGCAGCATCATTATCGGTAATTTTATTTTTGTTCATAATAATGCTCCCACTAAATACATCGCCAGTCGTCCTGACATAATCGTTAACTGACTTACCGGAATCTTGCATTTTATCCTGATTAGTAAAGGAAACGATATTATCAGCAACTGCAATAGGAATTAGTATAAGTACGTCTGGTAGTTGTATATTACTCGTCTTTAATCGTCCTTGTTTATCCTGAAAAACAACCACTTCATTTTGATCCACACTTGTAATATTTAATAAATCATCAATCTCATTTCTGAGTTGATCAAGGGTTTCATAGTTAGATAATTCACCTTGCTACTGAGCTTTACCACTGACATCTATAATGAAAGCTTCGTAATTATTACTCTACCAGCATCACCGGCGGGTCTCCATATTGCATTATCGTCTGTAGCCTTTCGTACTAGTAAAACTGTTTGTCTGTCTCCGAAAATGACTTTTCTGACATTTCTACAGAATCCAAAGATATGTGACAGTAGAATTGCACATGAATACACTCTTCTATTTCCTTTTATCATCGCTCGACGTGATCTAAATCCTAACTTGAAATCTGGATCTACATTAATAATCATACTTTGTTCATCCGTATTGGTGCTTCTAGCAAAGATCTGTTGTCGTCCCATTTCATATTGTTGCTATTCTGGAGAATTAGAAGTATATTTTACAAACATCATTGATGGACCAGTTGATCTTGAATAATCATTACTGTATGTTGCAAGACCAAGTATTGTTGTAGCAACGTCAACGTCTTTCTGAATTGATTCAATATTTTTTTCATTAATCATGTGCATAGCTCTATCAAAAAACTCCATAATACCATTATTAACAAAACCAACACTAACATTAGTGTCGAATTCTGTAATTCAGTAACTCAGTTTTTAACATTTCACCCTCTACTTCAAAAAATTCTTGAGCGGGTAAGAAATAACTGCTTGTATCATGAAACTGAAGTTCAATCCTTCCACGCTTATTTGGAATTCGTGCGTCATAAGAATAATGCTGATAATCACGTATAGACTCACCTTTAAGAACTGGTGCGTCCAAATCGAATACAGGATCACTTATACGATTGAAAAACATTTTTATTATAATTATTATCGTCTAAAATTAAGACCACTTCGAGAAGTGAGACCACTTTCTGCTATGAGACTGGCGGTTATATTTATTCTTTTTATGATAAAGGTACATCAGCCAACTATGCTTGTTCTTGATTTGTGACCTGATTTATTTTTTTATTACTATTTGCAGGCATTTATTCAGTGCTAGGTAATTTCACTAGCTGAGGTCGGACACGCTTGAGGTCTACGTATTAATCGTGCTAGTCTGTCTTTCATTGCTGAGAATGCTTTACTATCAACATTACCAACAGCGCCTATAACTTTTTTACGACCAACATCAATAGCGTTCATACACAGTTGCTTTGCAATTGGTATTACTTTTGGGGCTATCCTTCTACAAAGACCCTGAACAACGTCAATCCATCTCCGTAGGTCGTCCTTTAAATCGGTATTCGAGAATTTATAACCCTGACCATAGTTGGTCCACGTTGAGTACTATGTACTATCATTTTATTAATTGTCATTCTATTTAATTACATACTTAGTCCAGTGACATAATAATTATAACAATCATCGGCGTTTTCATTAATGAGAGACTGATGCACATTAATATCCATGATACGGCCAGTAAATAATCTTTTCCAAATATCTGTTGCTTCATTATTGATGTCTGGGGAATTATTACCAGATCGTTTTCTTCCAATCAGAATTTCTAGTCGTTCAACATCAGCAAAGACGTTGTTAGGACACTGAGTAATAAGACCACGTCCTTGTGTGGTAAGGCCACTTCCAGAAAAGATGTCAGATAGCCAATCTTCTTTTTCCTCACTTTTTGTTTGTTCTGGTAGTTGTTAGTAGTAATAGGGGACGATTTGGCGACAATGGGAG
>JAEAOA010001842.1:0-15927 GCA_016746295.1 Potamilus streckersoni
TGTATTTTTCATCTTATTTGAAATGACTTTGTAATTTCTAAATACAATTTCAATCGCTATAATAACCTTCCCCCGGAATTCCGTCCATTAACTCATCCAAGAGTTCTCGATACGTATGAATATCAATTATCCCACTTTGGAATAATCGTCTGCAAATATCAAATGCTTCATTAGTTATTTCGACTGAGTTATTCCCTGCTCGCTTACCTCCCATAAGAACCTCAAGTCGTGATATATCATTAATGATATTACTAGGACACATATGAGAATCATGATGAGAACTTCCATAACCCTCTCCTGAAGTACTTTCTGGTTCGGAAACGTTTTGAATTTCTAGATCTGATTCGGAAACGTTTTGAATTTCTGGAGATTGTCGACCTCGACCTCGACCTCGACCTCGACCTCGACCTCGACCTCGACTTCGACCTCGTCCTCGTCCTCGACCTCGACTTCGACTTTGTTGTTCTTCTTTTCGTTGTTGTTGTTGTTGTTGTTCTATACCATACGCATTAACTCCAATTTGAAAAGCTCTGTACTCCACTGTATCCTTATTTAAATTGCCGGTGATTTCTTTATTAATTTTATATATCCAATCCACCCATTGATCTTTTTTTATTGTGTTTTTTTTATACTCGTCTTTTAAAAATTTCTCCCTAATATAATAACTTTTTACAGCAAAGTCTCCAAATGACGCATAGTCGTCTTCAGTTTTCAGCAATTGAATTTGTCTGATTTTTTCTATAGCTTCATCAGTGAATTTCTCGCTAAAAGGAACACTTTTTTTAACGGAAACTTTTTCAATAGAATCACTATCATCTTCAACGGGGTTATCATCAGTATCAATATTACCCATTTGTTGTATTTCTCGCTGAGTTTGTAACTCACCTGAAAGCTGTTTTATTCCCTCGTGAGTTTTTTCAGTTTCTGTAGCAATCTTTCCTAATACATCAATAATAGGTACTGCTCCCTCTTTAGGGATGTCGCCGTATATAGCACGTTCTGTTGCAAGTTTCATATCTTTAGTGGCTTTAGTTACAGGGGCAAAAAGTTTTTCGCTTCCAATAGAAAAGTCAGTCTGCGCTTGCTGTCTAAGTTGTAGATTATCTCGCACGTCATCTCGAATTGGTATAAACTTTTTCAGTAATGCTAACCTCTCACGGGCTAGTCTGGTAGTTAATGCTTCTGATGTCATTATTGGAAATGCTAACGATTTTTCAATTGTCGGTTTCAATACTTGCATCAATCAAACGTCTTATAGATTTCACTTTCAAAGCAATCTCTGACCGAACTTGGTACTGTTCCCCGAGTTTCTTTCTAATGGCTTCAACTATACTAAATAGCCGAATGAATAAATTAATATCATTGTTATACAAAGAAGCATTAACCGCTTTTTGGATTCTTTTTATCAGTGAATACATTTTAGGTAGAACATATCTTCCATGTTTCAATTGTATATCAATTTGTTCAAATTCATTCAAAAGTCTGTCTTCATTCAAAAATTCAGAGAGTACGATTCCTTGATTTCTTAAATTTGATATTTCTGTGATGATAGATGTAATATCTTGAAATTCCATTTATTGAATATTATTACTAATGTATTTTCTTATCTTTAAAATATTTTTATATACAAAAAAAAAAAACATATACAATGCCCGTCTCTTCCTCATTCGAGTTTCGAGGCAAGAAAGGGCACATACATTAAAGACTTATACAATACCCTAACCCCCCAATCGAGTTCAAGGGCGGGTTATATGGGTATTAGACGTGAAATCCAAGTGATTTTTTTACAAACATTGAACATACAACATAAAGCCTCATTTGGAACCTCTTTCGCGCCAAACGACGTCAAAGAGGCCCAGAGGGGGGACAGTACATTACATATATACAATGCGATTATATAGGATATACAATGCGATTATATAGGATATACAATGAATGAATATTTACAATGAATGAATATTTACAATGCGATTATATAGGATTTACAATGAATGAATATTTACAATGAATGAATATTTACAATGCGATTATATAGGATGGTTATATATACAATGCGATTATATAGGATGGTTATATATACAATGAAATGATAGGATGGTTATATATACAATGAAATGATAGGATGGATATATGATAGGATGGTATGATAGGGACAGTACAGGACGATACAAACATGAAACGACGGGGCGGACCTACACCCAATCTGCCAATCAAAAGCAACCCAAGAAATTAACCCTGGTTGCAGTTGAAAAAATTCAACCACACCATGTCAATGGCGTGGGAGTTTTGATTGGCAATATTGGGCTTCGTTTAAAGCCCCAAACTTATTACGGCTCATATTATATATAAGGTGAACTAATACTGCAGTGTCAATGTGTAGGTGTGTATTTATTTTTCTAGCATTTCATAATGAATATTGTGTAGTAATTTCAATGGAAGCTAAGTATTTAAATAAAACATTAAAATAAGAAATACAACTGTTAAATAATAGCAATTTTTTTATTAATTTCTCTAATATTACGATTAAATAATCGTAGTAATAATGGATTTACATGACGAGATAACTCCGTAATGGGGATCCCTGTCAATTCAGGACCTGCTATTTCTTGAATCGAGAATGATATTTTTCTGAATTTTATTACACGTAGCCACACTAAAAAAACTAAACTACATGTAGCGCATTTTACTATTTTGACCTCACATACAATCTATTTTAATTTGTAATTATAAAGTAATTTCATTTTCATACAAACGCTGTTCGCTGTCTTTGTAATTGAGATTTTTTAAAAATCTATTAATAGAACCCTGGCCTCGGCCATACATAACTCTGTCAAATTGTCTACCTGCTGTTCTCAATACAGTCTTTAGAAACAAGAAATAATAACACAAAATCAAAATCCGTACATACCTGATACGTATAACCATTAAATACGTACATGAGATCACACACATCATTAATTCAATCCAATTTCACATGTGTTCGCACGAATTACATATCCGGGAATCAATATCGAAAGTAGGATAGTCACGTGACGATCAGTAGTAATGAGGGGAAATACGGAACAAAATAGTAATTATTGAGAGTTATCTTGTAAATAGGAAAACTTTATTCTATGTCCATTTTTCTTTGAGATAGCTGTTTGACAAATCCCTTCAGCAACTTTTCGTACTGAAGGCATACATATTTCAAAATATTTCCCTGCAGCATTCATTGATTGAAAAATTCTTTTTTCATTCGTCGCTGTATCAAATGACTGTACTGGTCTCTTTCCAACTGACTTACAAGTCCCTGTCTTTCCTTTTTTTATATTCTCTCTTTGAGAAATACACTGTAAATTTTCAAGAGAATTATTTTGAATATTAGAATCAATGTGATCAATAACACAGCCATCTTTAATCGGTCCCATATAACACTCAAAGACTGCCCTATGACAGAGATATCCCTTTCCTCCAGCATTAAATTTCAAGTATCCCTGATTATTAACAAAACCAATTGGTTTTTTCAGTCTACAGTGTCTAACAACACCATTACGAGATATTTCATAATTAACAAGTATTGGATGTGGTCTGAATTCTTGCTCCATTTATATATAATAATACTATTTGTCTAATTCATTATTTGCTTTAATTATAAATCTATTAATGTAGTCTTGAGGGGTTTTTATGATTTTGTCTTTGACAGAGTCATGGTTAGGGTCAATGATAGCGTTTTTTATTCGTTTATCATAATAACGTTTCAATTCTCTAAACCGCTTACCCCCACAATTGATACATAATTGTGATTTTCCTCTCACACCCACCCCACAATTTATGCATGGGGACGGGCCTGTCGAATTATTTCTGACACTCTGTAAGTGATATCCACAGAATTCACCTCTACACGATTTATTGCATGGGGTTACTGATCCGATCATAAGCCATTTGCAGTGATTCATTATATATAAACAAACTTTTCTATTTAAATACTTGTCTTATTTATATGAATGAAGAATTCAAGAGATTATCGGCAATCAAGCCTTGGAAAAATATTAAATTCAATCTTGATAGAACTCTCGAAGACGTACCAAAAGAGAGAATAAATAATAGAAGTCTGATTAGAAAAATACGAGATTGTGTTCATGAGTTTAAACAGGATGGTGCATCACATACCTGGTCAACATTTAAAATCGATGGTGTTGTTGATGCTAGAATGAATGATGAAACAGCAGCTATGATACTATCACAACTTGGCAATAAACGGTATTTTCTCAGAGTGAAATTCATTATCAATTTAGAATCGGGCGAATGGGTTATAAGAGACAAGTTTGAACCAATTCTCAAAGATAGGACAACAGTCATTGTTAGCCGTGATTCCAGACCAGGGCTGTTAACTGGAATTGATAAACCATACTATGAAAAAGCGTATCCAGAAACAGCAATCGTTTATGGGATGTATCCGTTAAATAAGAAACCTGACATTGGAAAACTAGCACCAATGAAACAGTCAACGTCAGTAGAAAAGCCACTCAACTGTGTGGCACAAAGAGTCTTAGAACATTTTACAAATGCACTACGTGGGAATAAATTAACCGATCTAAGACATAAAAAAATAGATCAATGGGAGCTAACAGTGAAAGAGAACGGAGCAACTATTTCCGATATAGCTAGATTGGAAAAGTCGTTGAGATTTCCGAGAACCGTTTTAACGATAACTGGCGAAGTATTATACGAATCGAAATACAATAAAAACGGAGCTCCAATCAAAATTATTGATCATAACAAACACGCATGGACATCCGCGGTTACAATATTCCCGCGAGACAGAACAGTGAAGTATATCCCAGAAGAATTCACCAAGGATGGTATTCTCACTGAAGAAAGATTATTCGATGCTATTGCTAGTTTGTGTAAAAACTACCCTGTATCAGTATGGCTACTTCATAGTTTTGAAGATGAAGAATGTCAATTCAATCAATTTGTGAAACCTAACGGTGAATTATATCGTACTGAAAGTCTACATAATAGGATGAAAAATCTAGCAATAAGTCTCAGTGAAAACGCTAGCGTTTTTAATGAAAAATCCGAAGATTACGAACAGTTACTTACAAATTGTTTTACAATTCCATCGGTTGCAGCTCATTTTGCAAGAAAGAAAAATAATTGGAAACCAACACGAAAAGAGATTTTACAGGATGTTCAATCCAGCTGTTTGGAATATTATCATGGCGGTCTATAGAACGTTAAATACAATCGTGAAAGTATGATATCAGTTGATATCGTTGCCTGTTATCCAGGAAGTTTTCTAGGATATGGATTCGCTGGTGAGTATTTTAAACGGTTTGGACATCCCACACATGAAATGACTCGCGTTGCTATTAATGGACCACTGCCTGATTTTGATTTGACCGGTTTTGCTTGCGTAGTATCATTTGAATTCGCTGAAGGACTTCATCCGTGTTGTTATGTTTGGCTTGGTAGACACATGGCTGAAAGGATGTGGTTACCAATAGTGTTATTGCGATATATGATTGATTGTAAAATGTTAGTTTCGTTGATTGTCAGCGAAGCGATTATCTCATATCAAAAACAAACTAATGTCTGGTTACCAGAACCAGAATGTCTTGATAGTATAATCGATAAGTCTAGAAAACATATTGATGCTGACGAAGAGTACATCATTGAATGGTCAAAAAAGATATTTAATCAACGAAATAGTGAAGCAAAGGATCTCGGCCGAAGAATAATCGGTAAATTTACACAAGGTGGAAAAAAATTTAACTTTAAAAGACAATCCTCACGATTGATTATAGATGATGCCGAATACGACTTCGTTATTAAAGATGCAGTAGAGAAAAATAGATACGCAAATTGTAAAACAGCCTTTTTGTCCAATAAAACAAAGTTAGGTAGAATTGTTACTTACAGTGATGGAGAAAGCTCTGCATATCTACATTTGAGAGCTTCTATGCTGGGTTATGCATCTATCAATTTATTTGCAATGATAAATAGATTTCCTAGTATAGCAGTCAGAGTAGCAATTGATTCAATGTATGTCGATAAAAAATATATCAAAAAGATAACTAAATTTACTAATAGCGAAGAGACTTGGGGAACATGGCGAATTAAACGTGAAATACAATGCGATTATTCTGAATCAGCAGACGTTGAGATTAAAAGCAGTTACCTAAAGAACGATAATTCTATCAGTGAAAAATCTATGTCTAAAGCACCACCGATATCAGATCCAATTTGTAGATATAAAACAGTTTATTTAAACGGTTGTGGTGGATCTGGAAAGACAACACGTGCGATAGAATTATATCGAGAGAGAACGTCCATGATTGTACTCACACCAACCCATAGACTAGCGAGAGAGATCAAACAACGAAATGTTGAAGCTTGCACGTATCATAGTTTTTTTCGATACAAGGGCGATGCTTGGACTCCTGAGCGAATGGGTGAGAAATTTATTCCAGCGGTTATTATTTGGGATGAAGCATGTACTGTTTCAGAAGATGTATTAAAAATGTTTCTTGATTGGTTATTGCAAAATAATACAAAAATTATATTGTGCGGCGATCATGGTCAACCACCACCATTTGTTGGTAGAAGTCCACATAATTGGTTAAAAGGATTTGTTGATTATTAAGAAGAAATTGATACTGACTATAGAGCACTCGATGAGCAGTTACGTGAGTTTAAAAAACTAATTAGATTACAACCCGATAGAATTCAATGTGAAGTAGCGCGTGAAATAATTTCTGAAACGCCTATGAATGATTTTTGGGAAACATGGAGACCAAATGATTTTGTAGTAGCAAGTAGAAGGATAGTCAGAGACGCACTTCAGAAAAAGTTGTTTGAGCTACACAAGAAAAAATTTCCAACGTTTCCAGTGCCGTTGTGTTATAGACCATTGGATACACAAAAGCAGAATATTGAAGTTGAAATTCCAGGCCAGACGGAGAAACAGATTCTAGTGTTAAATGATATTGTGCTAGTTGATATCAATACTGTAGAAGATGCATTATGCGCTGATAAATCACCATGGACGCTTGGTTATGTAACAACAATACACTCGTCACAAGGATTGACCATCACGGATACAATTGTCTGGATAGTTGATAATCGCATTGAATGGTCAAATTTAGTCTATCTCGCAGTGTCCAGAGTACGACGAATAAATCAACTACGAAGGATTGTTTTCGATGATGATTTTAATGCAAACGATGATAACACTAAAATTAGCATCATTAATAAAAAAACTCTCTGGTTACAAACAGCAGGACAAAAAAAAAAAACAACGAGAATTTGATATTGATGCTGAAGTAATAATCGCATTAAAAGAACAACAGAATAATCACTGCGCCAGTTGCAATTGTATAATGCACTGGCAGTATTCGGATAAAGACCCTCGACAATTCACCGTAGACAGAAAAAATAACAGTCTTGGTCATGTCAGAAACAATGTGATGTTGACCTGTCTTGAGTGTAATAGACGTAACGGAGCTAGTTAAGACCATGTGGCGGTAATTGAGTATCGTCCGGAATAACTTGTAGTTGTTCGCGTGTAAAACCACGCTGAGGTGCAGTTGAATCCAATCTGTAGATTGGAGGTCTACCAGTTGATCGCGTTATGGTTGAAATTTTATGCGTAGTAACACTCCATATAGGATCAGTAGCTCTTCTTTTACCGCCTTTAAGCTCTCCTGGTTCGTATAAATATCTCACAGTAACATCACCGAGAAGTGGCTGAGTGCTAACCCGCTGCGGTTGTTCGGGAATATATTCTTTTTTTATTGCAATATTTGGTTTCATATTAATAGTTCGAGTAATCTCGTTATTTAACGCTGCAACTACACTCGGTAACCTTTGGACCCATTCACGAGATCGTTTTTCTTGGATGAATTCTTTTGCATATTGATATCCAAATAACCGTTCTGCAAGAGTTTGATTAAATCGTTCTACAATTGCCTGATCACGATGTAACGCAGTATGTCCCCGTCGTATTGTAACACTATGAGTTTTCATTGTTGATAGAACAGCACCTTGAAACTCTTTGCCAGGATCAACTTGTAATAGATTTGGCCATCTTAGAGGACCTCGTCGATAAATCCTTTCAAATGCAGAAGCGACTTCAGAAGCTGACTTTGTTTTCAATGGTTCTGCTTGTTGAAATCGACTCGCAATATCAACTACAGTTAGCGCGTATTTGTAACCATGGTCATGTGGTAAAAACAATAAATCAGCCTGATGAACTTCATTGGGTACGGTAACATCAAAATGAGAATAATTAATTTGTTTAGGCGGTGGTAGATAAATTTGCCATATAGCCTGTTTGGATAACCAATCTTTTTCAGTGGATTTTTTCACTTTTGCAGCGTTAGCGAGTTTACTAATTGCTGCTTTACCCCTCCAGTATCCTTTCGGAGAATAATAAATAGATTCCATACTATAAAAAACACTAGTGTTTTCAATTACCAGCACCTAACACCAATTTGCCTTTCATAGCTGATTTGACCAACCATGAAACCAATTTTTCTTTGAAGGATTTATCGGGAATAGCATTTAACGCATGAATTAATTTTACATCCGCGAGATGTCTTTGTTGCAAATTATTGCTTTTATATGCAACATCATGAGCATGACATGCCTTATCAATAGCATTTATCGGATACTCACCAGGCCGGGGCTGATTTTGATCATCAAGTCTGATATCTAATCTCGTTCCGGGACCACATTAGCTATATCCTGGAAGGTGTTTTTCTCCGGGGTATTTTGCCCATGGGGTTCCGGGGAGTTTTCCAAGTTTTGCGGCAATATCACCTCCGAGTTGCCTTTTTTTAAAAATCGAAATTTTTTTGTACCACATGTTACACACTTACCAGTAAGCGCTAGTCTATTGTTTTTAGTTGTAATGGTTGTCTGATCGGTTGTATCAGTACGCTGTTTACACTTAACACAATATAGATCCATAATTTATATATAGCGTTATGAATATAATTGATTTTTCAGCGACTAAAAGAAGAGAACCGGTAAAACACCACGCAGCGCTTCCGAATTCTGTCCGTGCCATTATAATCGGACCATCTGGATCGGGCAAAACACAATTGCTGCTTAATTTGATAGTGCGATTTATGAAATGGGATAAATTATATTTAGTTGCCCCATCCGTAGATGATCAACGGTGCTATGAAGTGCTAAAAGATTTTAATGAAAATGCATCAGAACTTAAAGGTGAAAGTGTAATTGATTTTATAACAGATATTGATGATGCACCATCAGTAGAAGATCTCGATGGAGACATAAACAATCTTGTAGTGTACGATGATGTAATGTTAGATAATCAAAAGAACCCTGCTAGAGTATTTTCCCGAGGTAGGCATAAAAACACTGACGTGATATATGTCACTCAACGATATACTCAAATTCCAAAAGTGATTCGCGATAACTGTAATATTCTTGCTGTATTCAACGGCGTTGATACACATACGCTACGAAATATTTGGCAGACATGGTGTTCCGATATGGACTTCAATGGATTTAAAAATTACTTCGGTCATGCTCAGTCAGTCCCATATGGATTTATAACAATAAATTTACACGACCCTCGGTCACGATATCGTATTGGACTTGATCAAATATTTGGTTAAATAAATTGTATTAATCAGCAGCAGGGAGGGTGAAATGACAACATATTTGCGACGTAGATGGCAGCAATTTGAGGGTGGTTATGACAATGTATTTGCGACAAAATCGCTAAGGCTCCATTTGTAAAATGGGGTCTTTAATTTTTTTTTGGTTAAAATATGAAATTTCGCAGGAAGGTTCCATTTGGCATTCTGAGGCTTTAATCAATTGTGTCGCAAAAATTTGTAGGGTTCACCCTCTCTGACGTAGATGGCAGCAATTTGAGGGTGGTTATGACAATGTATTTGCGACAAAATCGCTAAGGCTCCATTTGTAAAATGGGGTCTTTAATTTTTTTTGGTTAAAATATGAGATTTCGTAGGAAGGCTCCATTTGGCATTCTGAGGCTTTAATCGATTTTGTCGCAAAAATTTGTAGGGTTCACCCTCCCTGCTGCTCCATATATGCTTTGAGTTTTTGCGATTCATACACAGTCACATACAAACTATCATGTTTGAAAGTTAACAGTCACGGACAGACTGTCGTAGTTGAGTCGAGTCATACAACTTTTAATTTGTTGTGCCAGAAGAAGAATTCGTTATTATATCTACGTAAAATAACACAATCCGTGTTAGACAAACTATTCATTTCTTTATAACTTTCCTAGCGAGCAACATTGCATATTTGGACGTTTTCTTGTTAATTTTTGAACGGGACAACACGCACTTTTTTGTGAAAAACTCTGGAAATTGTGGACAAGCACAATTTTTGACCGGAACATCATACTTTTAGTCTGTGTTTAGAACTTTTTTCAGAACTTATTTTATTAATTATGAACAATTTGGACCATTTATCTAAAACCGTAAGTCTTGTTTAAATAATTTGCATTATTTTGTGATTTAGTAAATAATTTGTATCATTATTAAAATTCATGAAAGCTTGAGTGCAATTTTTCTTTTTGTTACACAGAACGAGCCGTTTCGTAACAATATATATGTTGTATACTGACCAACCATTATGTATCGGGTACCATAGACAAGTAGCAAAGATATTTTTTGTTTCATGTTGTGACATAAAACGATTTACGAACTTACATACAGATTTATATTTATCTCTTCATTTCTTGTGTCCAAGATGTGATTATTTTGGTTTGTAAGTTTGAAGTGTATTATTGATAATAACGGAATATGAACACTCAAGTATACGGGGTTTATAGGTTCTTTTACAATAAGATAGCCCGGGAGATCGCGCGGTGAAAATGTGTATATGTACCCTTGCTAGGCCTGGCTAGACTTTGGGAGATCTATTTGAAAACTGTCATACACAACGTCGCAAACGAGATTAACAGCGATTGTTATGTTTACACTGCCTGGCGATATGTCTGCCGGAACAAACGGGTTGTTATGTTTTAGTATAGATGGTGGTGGGGCTAATTTTCTTCACGATTGAATTACTCCCGGATAATATTCTTCAATAAGATTACTTAATGATTTTTTTCATTTCAGCGTTATTTAGAACTGGTATAATGTTTGTACGTCTTTTTCTTTTATTTTATAATTAAGAAATATTTTCTTAGATTCAAGATCTGTGTAATGATTATTGAGTGTTGTTGTTGCAACATTTATAATACTTCGATTGGCGATGTACAAATCGAATATACCATTTTTAAGTGTTTATTGATTCGATTATTTCCTGTATTACATTCTGATCATAATGCTGTAATAATAAAGTAAGTTTCTTGAATCACTAAATAATTTATCGTATTCAGCCTTAAGAGCATCTAAAAAATTTTTTTTAAAATCTTCATCAACAATATCTTTAGTATGTTGCGTATTGGGGTCTACAGATGGTGGTGGGGCTAATTTTCTTCACGATTGAATTACTCCCGGATAATATTCTTCAATAAGATTACTTAATGATTTTTTCATTTTAGCGTTATTTAGAACTGTATAATGTTTGTACGTCTTTTTCTTTTATTTTATAATTAAGAAATATTTTCTTAGATTCAAGACCTGTGTAATGATTATTGAGTGTTGTTGTTGCAACATTTATAATACTTCGATTGGCGATGTACAAATCGAATATGCCATTTTTAAGTGTTTATTGATTCGATTATTTGCTGTATTACATTCTGATCATAATGCTGTAATAATAAAGTAAGTTTCTTAAATCACTAAATAATTTATCGTATTCAGCCTTAAGAGCATCTAACAATTTTTTAAAATCTTCATCAACAATATCTTTAGTATGTTGCGTATTGGGGTCTATGATACTAGTAACTGCTGATCTAAATATCTTGGGGATCCTTTTACCATCAAAGTCGGTAAAGTAATATCTATCGTCGTTTGAATCATAATCAAATAACATAGAATAACATGGATTTTCTTTTCGATATTCTGGATTTTTAATTTTTTTTCACTCGTTTTAAACTAATTTTTAGTTGCTTCTGGAGGTCCTTGATAAGTTGGGGCGACTTCAGGCCATCCTAACACTGATGTGATCGAACTGATAAATATCTACGATGAAATCAGGGGAATTTATTTTAATTACCGCTGATAGTGATGGTTCGTAAACAGTGATAGCTATTTTTGATTCTTTTCCGGTTATAGATTTTATTCTGCGCTGGAACTCGTCATTAATCTCTATTTGATAACTACCCGTTCAAATTCCAACAACTTGCCAATCAGGTGTTCGATCCGGTTTATTATTAGCAAATACCAGTGAATTATTTGCTGGTAGTCCACCAAATGGTTTTGATCTGATATTTGGCCAGCTATTATAAACGTGCAGTTCAGCCAATGCAATTTCTTTTGCTGGAATTGCAGTTGGAAAGTTAACACTAAATTCAAGACTGGTCGAACTTACTGATATCATAGTAGTTTTAAATGAGTTGTATTAGTCACGATCTCTTGCAATAATTCCCTTGACGATGTAAAAGACTCAGCCATTAGTGTTATCTTTATTATTTAATTCTCAATCTTTCCACTATAGTCACTAGAGAATGCATTATTTTCTGTTACAAATGCTTCATCGTAAGTTTTCATTACCGTAACGAACTCTTCATCAGATATTTTACCATCACTGAGGCACAAGGAAAGATGCGAGCATAATTTAGCAGAGGCGGTTGTTGCTGTGTGTAATTTCATCATGTACTCGCGTAATTTATCGCTCATGCATGTAGATATTTTCTTAACAATAACACTGAGAATACCTGCACATGTTGTTGTTGTAGAAACGACAATTATTAAAACCGCAGGAGCAGTCAGTCATAGTTAGCAGTCAGGTTCAAGTAACAATAGCAGAAACAGAGTTAATTACAATGTCAATCACAATAATGCGTCTGCGATATTTTTATACTTTTAACGTGTATTTGTCGGTCATATTTTTAGTTCAGTCTGACACTTACACGCCTGATTATATCTGTGACGTTGAGCGTCAGTTTGTGACTGTCATCGGATTCATTAACCTAATAACGTTGTAATTTAATTATTTAAAATAGGAGCTTTAGTTACAAATTCCAGAGACCACCAGTACTTAGAGAGGACAAACTTATATTCGATGATTCCAACGTGAACGTTTCTTCAGAATCTTTATTCAACATTAGATACGGTCCTAGACAATTTATTAGCTAATGGAGATGTGGTAAGTATGTTAAATTCTGCAGCGCTAAACGCAGACAAACTATATATACCAGCGACCTCCGTAATGTTTGATGGTTTTATTTCGTTGTGTTCATGTAGCTGAGCTTGATCCGACGATGTACACTGTTAATGACCTGTTTGTGAGGAATTATAATCAGGATCATTTTTTTGAACAATATCCGGAATTCCACTATAATATCGTTGAGTTTTGTGTTAATATCAGTAAGTTTTATATCAACATTTGGTGGACTTCCAACAAATTCGTTATTAGTTTTGTTTATATTTCTACGAAAATTTAGAAACGTTTGTATGTGATTAGAAAACTCAGTTCTAAATGCAACAACTCCATCATTGATTGTCGTTAACGAAGTCGTTATTAGAAATTCCTTACCATCGACGTAATTGTTTTGTAGCAGCATCAAACTCAGATTCTGACGTTTTTAAATTACTAAAACCATTATGGTTCATATTGGGAAATACACACATTATACCACCGTTGGTTAACACGTACTTAGATACCTGATCGACAACATATTTTTTTGTTGTAGCATCACTATCTGTGGTTGGATATCCAAGATCTGAAATTTTATTTTTGTTCATAATGTCTCCACTAAATGCATCGCCAGTCGTCTTGGACATAATCGTTAACTGACTTACCTGAATTCTGTATTTTACCCTGATCAGTAAAAGTAACGATATTATCAGCAACTGCAGTAGGAATTCGTATAAGTACGTCTGGTAGTTGTATATTGCTTGTCTTTAATCGTCCTTGTTTGTCCTGAAAAACAACCACTTCATTTTGATCCACACTAGTAATATTTAATAAATCATCAATCTCAATTCTGAGTTGATTGAGGGTTGCATATTTGGATAAATCATCTTGCTGCTGAGTTTTACCACGAGCAGATCTTCCATAAATATCTACTATTATATTTACTGATGTCTGATCAAATGCGACGATGTGGTTTATTCATGCATGACTTTGAGGTGGCTTTCCTGGAGGTGCCATGGAAACAGCATAAAGCACATTAAATTCCTTTGGTGGCGCTAATCCATATGAATCAAAAAAGATAATTCTACGTGGATCAATTGCATACGCTACCCGATGCGTACAAGGTCTGGAGTTTTTATCGAGATTAATAATACCAGTTTCATTATTGTTATGTTGCTTTGGTAATTGATCGCGCATAAAATCTCCTGAAATTTGTTATATTTAGTTTTTTAGCAGCATCGAGTAAATCAAAATTTGATACTGGAATTTTCATTGAACTGTTTCTAGTCTTAAAACCTTTTCCGTACCACGAGGGCGATGTTCCCGGATGTCTTAGACCTTTTCCTTACCACGACTGTGGTGTTCTGGGAAGTCTTAGACCTTTTCCCTTTTTTTCTTTGTCCAGTTGCTTTCTTTAAAGACATTCCAGCAGCGGTTTCAACAGCGCCTAACGCATTAGCTTTCGCAACAGCAGGGGCTGCAGCGGCAATTATTGCTGATATAGCTGCGAGATGGGGGAAATATACCACCCGTTTTAAAAGTATCTTTGATAGCGCCTGCAGAAAGACTAAGTTTGTCGCCTTTATTTGACTTTTATGCTTCATTGAAGTCTTTGAATTGACGATCGGTCAACGATAATTTATTTGAACCGCTCATCTGTTCCTTTCTCAACGATATTTTTATTCCACAGTTATTGTTTGATGCAGCAGCAGGGAGGGTGAACCCAACAAAATTTTTGCTTGTAAATTAACCTGAAATAAGGGTTCCTACAGAAGCTGAAAAAAGGGTAAGTAACCCTAAACTAAAATATCTAACTTTTATATTTCCGTACGGACGGTTATAAACCGCATAATAAACCACATGAGGTTAGCTCAGTTTTGTTAAACTATTATTGACTTTTTACCATGATTTTATTGAACTATTTTTTACGTTAAAAACTCGAGCAAAAATTTTGTAGAGGTTCACCCTCCATGCTACTCCTGACTTTGTCACCTGACTTTATCACCTGACTTTAACAGGATATTAATTTCGGGACTTTTAAAAATATATTTGGCTTTTTAAACAGATATACAGTTCATTATCAGATAGTCCTGACTTTGTCAGGGGGAACTAACCAAATATTTTATCCAGACCAATCTAGGATCGTATATATAAAATAATATATAACGTCTCTCCACGCATGTCTTGATTTGTGAGTTTGAAATTCATTCTTGACAATAACGGATTATGTACACGCAGGTAGACTTGATTTATTGGCTCAGATACAATCAGCCAGCCAGGAGGGGATTGGATACTAGATGAATATAATATATACCCCTGCTGAGCCTGATAGACTTAAAGAGGTCAAAATGGTAGCTTTTATCAATTATATCGCAAGCTAAATTCAGTGCGATGGTGGATGTTATATTAACAATATTAGGTGTGATATGACGACCTGTTCCATATCAATCATTATTATATTTGAAAATTGCTGGGGGTGGAATTAATTTTTTTCATGAATTACATATTCTTTTAAAGTGTTCATCAATAAGATCACTAACTGATTTTTTCAACTTCTCGGAGTCAAATCCGGGTATCATAAATGTTAGTAGCTGTTATTATGTGATTCCGTAATATTTCATAAATACTGTCTTAAATAATCGCTTATGACTTACACGTTGGATTTAGTCATCTTCGTTAACTATA